>PVKU01007230.1:0-90799 GCA_004027475.1 Anoura caudifer
AAAAAAAAAAAAAAAGAAACTGATATAAAACCATAAAACATAATTTGAGCAGATAGAGTAATTTCTATCAAACACAAGTTCAAATTTTCAGATTTCATAAGGCTATGAAAAGTGATACACAGTATTAATTTGCTCTTTTTACAGACTTTAAAGTATTCAAAGCTATGTAAAGTTCAGTAAATACATCATTAAATTATTTAGAAGAGATTCTAAAATTGTATAATCCCATTTGTTATTTACTACTAAGTATTGAATTTATGCCCCTTCTGTGATCTTTTGCATCTGCTCTTCTTTAATAAGAAGAACAATAAAATGATAAAAATAGATCTCCATAAGGTGTTGGGAAATACAAGAAGCCAGTTATATAATATTATATTTTATGTTCTTTTTTACTGATCTTACATTTTTGAGATATACAACTCTTTGAGAAGCTGACAAAAGCTATTTTCAGTTCAAAAATCAATGTACAAATCTTCTACATAGAAAATGTATGTGCTGTATCAGAGGGATGACTTGAAATCCAACTATAGTTTTCTAATGGTTCAAACACTCCCAGGTTAAGAACAGCTACATAAGGCCCATGGATGTTGCATCATTTTTATTGCCATGTATACTATTCAGATAAACTGCCATTGTTTTTTCTCAAGAACTTAAAATTATTTTGCCCACTTACTGTGGTTGCATACAACACTGAACATACTAAAAAACAATGAACTGTACTCTTCAAATGGGTACACATTATGTGCCATGTGACTTTTATTTCAGAAAAGTTATCAAAATTTTTTTCAAGCCCTGACCAGGGAGGCTTAATTGGTTGGGCATTGGCACACAAGGCGAAAGGTCACAAGTTCGATTTGGGTCCAGATACCCAGGTTGCAGGTTCAGTCCCTGGTCAGGGTATATACAAGTGGCAACTGATCAGTTTTTCTCTTATCGATGTTTCTTTCCCTCTCTTTCTCCCTCCCTTCCCCTCTCTCTAAAAATGAATAAATAAATAAATATATTTTTTAAAATTTTAAATTACTTTGCCCAAAACAAGATTTGCAATGATAGTAATAATAATACTACATGCTCTGAAAACATATATAATGTAAGGGAAACATTAATACATATATTTTAAATGTTACTAAATAACAAAATTTTAGACTTTAGACTTTAGATTTCAAAGCATTATGTTCATGTGTGTGAATTTATTACCCCTTTTAAACAAATTTTTCCAAAAGAAATTTCATACTGAAATCACAGAAGAAGGGGGATTCAATACAGAGAAATCAAATTCACAGTGAATTGTAACAAATACAGGAGCCCCCAAGGTTAGATGTACCTAGTGGGCAAAATGTTCCCAATGAACTTGAATAAATACCTCATCTGTCATTAGGGTTGCGATTGATCTGCCAATTTCATGGTACTGTTGACCCTTTCCCAGGGGTCCCAGAAGAATGAACAAAAATCTGTAATTAAGAAAAAAAATAAAGCAAATGTTTCATGGTAGAAATGTAAAAATTATTTTAGTAGTACAGAATCGCTCATCTCAAAGGAATTACTGATGGGGATTTCTATGTCAAATACTTTGGTATTTTTTCACAGTTTATTATTTTTAAATATTTCATACTGCTTGACTTTTATGCTCTTAAGCAGCGGGAATCTGTGGTTATTTTAATCTCAGTGTTTCCCTCATTTCAATACCGGTAGAGCCTACACAGTTGTTAGTTAGTGAGAATTGTAAGGATTCTATAATTCTTAGAGTAAGGTGACAAAAGTAAAATCTGATTAAAACTTCCTGAATTATGAAAAAGAGAATTCACTAACAAGCAAATTGTAGAACTAGGTACCCGGGGGGAAAGGTAATATAATTTCCTTGTATGAACAAAGAAAGAACATATGATCAAAAAATAATAGATGTGTGTAAAATGTACATAAATAGAAAAAAATTGTCATCAGAAATCAAAGACGAGTTAGGCAAGAAAAAATGGGGAATTAATGCTCCCCATTTTTAGGCTGGAGGAATAAAAATAGCAGCTGCACTGTGATATTCCATCTAAATAGGTTGAAAGTCTGGCAAACTCATCATCATAACTGGAGTTTTTTGAAGAAATCAACACGTGCTCTACCTCTGAAGAACTGGTAGTTGTCCTGTCTCTGAAAAGGAAAGTGCTGCAGGGAAATTGTGAAAAATTGTAAATGTCCTATATTCTGCAATACAACCACTTGTTAAGTGGTTTATGCTCTGAAGTATGAAGACAAATATCTTTGTAAGGTATACAAAAATAGGTACTATAATTCTACACTTCATTTACTTATAAACTTTAGCAATTATACATGTTTTTGCATGAAGCATATATTACAGGGCCCTATAGGGTCTAACAGGAAGTTTCTGTGTCAGTTGAAACTGAATCCAAGTCAATTTATTCTATACAGAAATGTCCACTGTATATTTCAAACAGGAATAGTTTAGTGGGGTAGCAGATGCCTTATCAACTATTACACTTTTAAGAAAATTCCAACCTACGTACATGTGTCTCTTTCAGGTTTTCATTCCATGGGCTATTTATATAAAGTCCTAAAGCTTATTTTCTGACATTTTTACTATGTGTTGCTATTATAGTCATGGAGTGACCTTTTATCCTCCTAAGAAAGGATAATCAGGAATCTTAGATGGCTTTCTTTATTCTACTCAATATTTATCTAACTAACCTTCTACTTTTCACTGTTCCTAACTTTTTTAGTCTCTCCCTATACAGTGGCTCTACCATGCCCCTAATTTTTCCTCCATTGTTCTCTCCACATATTTTGTTATGTCAGTATGAAATGAGGTCACCTAAACCTGGCTGTTTTCAGAGTGAGGGTGCATAACCCCATTATGACTTTACATTTTGAGAATGTTTCTTTTCTTTCCTTTGAAATACAAGAACCATCGTGGTCATAAATGGCCGTCATTTACTCACAGTTCATCTGACACTATCCTAAATAGCGGAACAAGAATGCCCTGCTTGGAAGACTAAAAAGAAATTTTAAACTACTAAAATAATACCTCTACAATTAATAAATTTGACATCTTAAGTCTTAATCCCAAACTCCCAGAAACTCTGGATAGGTTGCCAAATAGGTGTGTAGAAAAATTAGCTTTGTTCATACAGTCACATGCCACTTTAATGCACTCAGGTCATCCTTACCCTTTTTATGTAAATGTTGGTTTGTATCAGAAGTCTCAGTAGCCCTCCTCCAAAAGGATGAACTTCTTTTTGTGACCTGACTGGTAACCAGGTTCCTTCCTTGAACTGGATTGGGGAATAAGTACTCGAACACTGAATCCCATTCAGTGAGTTCTTACACAGCGAGCTCTTACACAGCGAGTGTCTCCTGACTAAACTATTCCATATTTTGGGGATGTCTTATCCATAATCAAAGCACAGAGTAATATGTTCTGCTGTGTTTTGAGTTAAGGCCAAAGGTTCACAGAGGAAACATTTTACAAACCCAGATGCCATAGCACCTGAACTTTATGTCATCTTAACCAGGCTGAGGCATTTGATGCTTGGGAAGAGGAGGCATACTAACAGTATCTGAAACAGAGCATCAAACAGTGGGCACCAGTCATGTGAAAGATGAGGCCCCAAAGAGATATGTTTTTCTATGAAAAGAAGATTGGAGTGAAAGTCTTCATATAGAAATCACATTTGATGGAGGGGGAAGGGAAGAAAACAAGGTTCCCAGATGAATTTGCTAGGAACCTAATGTGCTAAAGTCAATGATATTTTTCTGTACATTTTTTTTTTTTGCCTGTGGACAGTCTTATGTCTATAAAATAGAGATAAATTATAAACAATTATAATTCAGTTTATACTATCTCTAAATTGTTGTTGGTTTTGTGAATAGTTCAGTGAAAAACAAGTTTAGATAATCAAATTAAATTTGTACTTTTGATTTGGATTCAGACATATTATCATGATGTTACTACCAATGATCCTTCAGACTCTACACTACTTATGGGAGGCATGCTGTGCCCAGGACGGAAACACACAGTACATCAGATACAGCAGGGACTGGCCTCACATTGCCACTTACATGTACTATGAAGGGCCTACTCATCGAAGCATAAACTAAGCCTTGAAAACTTTGGTTGCTTTGAGTTTGACCACACTCATATACAGGATCCTGTTTAGCCCACAGTCAAATGCAATCTTTGAGAAAAGCCTAACACTTCATTACTTTTTACCAAAATTATAAGAAAGGATTTACTTGGCGATGTAGATCAGGGTATTTAGAGATGAGGAGTATGTCTACAAGAAAACATAAAAGTTTGAAAGGAAGGAGTAAAGAAAAGAAAAAATTTTAAAGAACTTTTCTGTCTCCTCTACAAACAAGAAGAAACAAGAGTTTTGTGGATTAGTTTTGAGAAAAAACTCTGAATAAATTATATTTATTTTTTTGTTTCTTTTCTCTATATTAAAAAATGGTTTAAGAAAAACGCAAAAGAGGCTCTTATACTTTTTACCTGGTTGGGATTGGGACTTCAGCCAGTCCTTGAAGCAATACAGCTGGAGACAACCTGACAAACGCAACTACAGTTCGATCCAAAAACTCCAACTCCCCGACTAAGATGTTTGAAGCTTCAGCACCTGGAGGAATCTTTTTCATAAAATGCAGATCAACCTGCAAGCATCATGAAGTAAAGAAAGATAAATCAAAGTTGGAAAAATTTGCTCAATTGTGAACAGTGCTTCACATATGGTAATCCATCAATATAGTTTTAATAATATAGCTTACATAAATATACTACAAATAAAATATCTTAAGTAGTTAAACATGTCTTTTGCCCTTTACAAATATCTTTATTTCTTTACCTGTGTATTTTCCTAATTTGTTATCAATAAGCTGAATACTCTAGTTTCTCTATTCGATATCTCTAAAAGAAACTTCTTCAGTATCAGCAATCTTGAAATTTTCAGGAAGAAAAGAACATGCACTCAATTAAGTTAATATACTTTAATAATAATATAATTAGGATTTCCCAATAGATTTAAATATTTTATGTTACATCACCTAAACTCTGTGCACAATACATTTTAATTAATTAATACTCAAAATATGCCTATTCAAAAGAAATATAAACACATTTGTCCTTACAGAGTTAATTATGACTTTTGTCTTCATCTTTATTCCATATCCTTCACATTCTATACTTAGCCTGATCATCCTTCAATTTTAATTTCTCATCAGAGAATTCAGATATGGCAAAGTAAACAAAAATGAAAATATTAACATTTTGTGTGGCTAAAGAGCCACAGTTGAATTTCTTGATATGAGATGTCTGTGATTGAAATGAATGCACACAAAACAAAAGTGATCCTCAACAAGAAAAAGTGCTTAGAGTACAGGGTGAGGACAGAAAAATGAATGTTAATGTTCTTAAGAGTAAATATTACTCGTTATGTGCAGGACCTCAATGCTAACCAAGCAGTGACTTTAAAGTCAATTTTACATAGCCTGATTCTTGTTTCTAATTCATTTGAGTTGCTTTTTATGGAAATCAATTTGTAGGAAATCTTGAGAATAAGATTTTTATCTGCTATAGTAATTGGTTTTTTGCATTTGCGTTAATGAAATGGGGGCCAAAGATCAAAGTAGGAATAGCCTAGAGAGAGAGAAAAAAGAGCTCTGGCAAACAGAGATGAAGTAGAGATTTTTTTTAAGGCCAGATAGTTCTTTTGCAAGTTTAATAATTTGAGAACACTTTTTCCAAGAAGTTTAAAATGAAAATAATTAAACCTTTTAAGAGTACCTTAGAAAGTCCATAGGCTGGACTTTATGTGACTACATTAAATAAGCTGCTTTCTGAAATCAAGACCTCAGCACAAGTATTTAGAAGGTTTATAACTACTTAATTTATCTGTAAAACAAAGGTATCACAAACCATAAAACCCATTATGTGGAGTGTACATTGTATCCTAAGGAATATAAAAATAATCTATAGTACTCTATTAAAATATCTAATAGAACCAATGTTCTATTTTAAAGAAAAAAATGATTTAACAAAGCAAAAATGCCTATAAAAATTATGACAAATATTTTATAATTCCAAAGTTTTCATCTATAAATATATTTCCAAATATAGATTTGTAAACTCATAAAGCACATACCTTAGGATATTATATGTAAGTATTTTCATCTTATAGAATCTAACCTTTTGATTTAAAGACACAATAGTATTTATTTACCTTAATGATAGAAGGTTAAATTTTATAGGAATTATTATCATATTTTTGTATTTCTTTTTCTAGTTAGGAGACATGCATATGTTGAAAACATTTTCAATTACTAATGCTTTATAACTTCACCATAAAGCATAAGTTCTCAAAAAGGGAATAAATTACCCATATATTATTAGCCATGTGAGAAAAACATAATAAATCTTCCTAAGTCTTTCAGAGCTTAAAAGAGTAAAGAAGTTTTCCCACCAACATCAAAAACAATTACATAATGTTAATATGCTGTAAGAATATTTAAAATAAAAAATAGCTTTTTAAGAAAATCTATAATCGATAAACAATATCAGTCATATTGATAATACCTTTCATAACTTTAATGAAAAGTCTAAATTCCAACTGAAAAACTTTCTATAAACTCATTTGTTGCTTGAAAAGTGCCATAGTCTCAATTCTGAACTCTAGACAGGTGGCAATTATACAAACAATTGCTTTAAGATGTAATTTAATTAAATCAAAAAATACATAGTATGCTAAAATAGTTTAATTTTATACAAAGAAATATATAGTCTTTAAACGTGATTTTATTTTTGTATTACATAATTCCTGATATATAAATAATTGATATACATAATTTGGAAAAGGCATTAAATACACAGAATTTTATTTCAGTATTAGTAAATTTATCTTTTTACCTTAAATAAATAAATTATAGTTAAATAATAGATATCTGGAGTAGCTATTGTATTATATTATTCTTGAAGTAGTTATATACTTGGGAGGGTAATAAATTATATAAAACATTATTTAATTATATTACTATATTGTAATTATATATTATTCCTGGGGCAGCTCTATATTTTTGCATTTGTATTAATATATAATTCATAAAAATCCTTATTTGGCAATATAACTACCTCTTAATATAACAAAAGGTCACACATTTAAGGACAATGATTTGACCTGTAATAAAATTATTATTTACAGGAACAGTAATTGAGGAAGGAACTAGGTTGAATGCACCCCTAAGACAATCCTCAAGGAGACTAAAACACTTGTAATGAACATAAAGAAAGCCTGAAATTTTCTGCTCCAATGAATAGGACCTTAAAGAAATCAAGGTATACTCTTATGAATCGGGATTTATGCCCCTGATCCTGGGCTCTCCAGACCTTTCGGCTAGGAAGAGAAAGATGTTTCATTCTGGGCATTTGGTGCTTAGGTTGCGGGTTTGAAACAGTTGTATCTCCAGGGAACGAGGTTAGACAGAAGATCATGGTGGAACTGGGAATGTCTGGACAAACTACACACTGAGATGTGAAAGAAAAACAGATGGGACTTCAGGGGAAAAGCTTAAGTCTTAAGCCCATTACGGAAAGTACAAGAAAATCAATAGGGAGTCTCTGGGGAGAAATGATGCTGAGACACTAACAAGCCAGTGATCTTAAGCAGCTCTATTAAATCTCTGGGATTCAGCTTTCTCACCTTCTAAACAAGAAGGTCTCTAAGTTTTCCTGGAGCTCATGGATTAACAACAAAACTCTTTATACTATGTTTCACATACTCAGGATAGATGCAGAAGAAATTTCTTTCTATATAAAAAATAATGTGAAGTTTTCTTTGGATAATTTGAAATAAAAGAAATACCACCAGCATTTGGGAAATACCAAATTAACCACCCTCTGCAAGTTGGTTTAAAAAATGAAGACATAAAGTGTTTTGACACATTTGCTTTTTAAAAACATTACAGAAAGTGACAACCTGACAACTTAGATTATACTCATAAGCATTCCTAAATTAGGGAGTTTGATGGGCCTATAACCATTGAAAGGGTTAAAAAATGTAGATTGAATGTAGATAAACTATAGGATCAAGTCACTTGAAATGAATACACTTTGTTTACCCTTAACATCTCATAATTATACTGGGTTTTAGAAACTCCATGTAAAAACTGAAAATATTTAAATTGACAAAGTAACCTGGAGAATAGCTGAGCTGTGATAAATTTACTACCAACTGAAATCATTAGGCTAAAAAACCTTATCTCATGTACCTGCAAAATTTGGCACTAAATTTTGTTTCCATAATGATAGATCAATCATGTCTGTTCTTTGCAAGCGCTACTGCTCTGCACTTCTAGGTTATAAAGTAATTAGTGTTACTTGGTTGTTCAAAAGCATCCCTGAACTAAATACTTAAATTATTTTGAATCTCACAGAATTCATTCAATGGTACATCCCAAATACTGTAAAAGGCACTAGAGATCTAGTAGAGACTAAATCATATTAGATTCTGGTTCAGTATTTGTTTTTGACATTATTCCCACTAATAATAATAATAATAATAGCCACCTTGTATTGAATGCCTAGTATATTACCAGCCCTCTGGCAGGCACTCTATATATTTCATTTGATTTTTACAATATAGCTATAAATAGTATTATTAATCTCATTTTACAAAGAAAGAGCTGAAGCTCACAGACATTCTTCAAGATCAGGTAGTTTATAAATGCAAGAGTTAGGATTCCAGATCTCATTTCCTTTCTCAAAAGCCATGTTCCCTCCAGTGTGCCAGGCTGTGGACAAGTGACGGAGGAATATAGATGGTTGGCATGGAGTAGACGGCTCTAGAAATTTAACTTGCCTATTAAAAAATGAAATGGACAAGTAGTTGGAAATGCAATAGGAAGAAGAGGATTAAAGGAGAGAAAATCTGTTTTTCACTCTTCTGTAGTCTACTTGTTTTTGGGGACATAACGATAAGACTACTGTCTCCAAATGGCAAAATTTATTTTCTTTCAAATATGATGAAGCATTTTTGAGGCTGCCAAAGACAGATCAGGCAACTCAAAGAAAAATTATATGGAGATATAAAATTCAATGTGAAAGGGTTATATCCTTTTTAAAAAAGATTAAATGGTAATTTAGTTGAAAAACTTTGATTTATTATCATTGTTTTTGAGAACGTTAAATATGCCCATGGTGTACTGTTAATGCCTACATAAATAAATAAGCAATTTCTTATGTCACTGCTTTTAAGATATTGTTTCAAATGAAGAATATCAGAAATTAAATGTATGGCAGTTTGCAACAATTTTATTCCAACTCAGAGATGAATGAAGATGCAATGCTTTAAAAAGATATTTTTTGGAACAGCAAATGGATTACATTTGAACTGGCTTAATGTTTGAATCACATGCCTCCATACAGTGAAATGAGCTTTGACCCATAGAAACACAGCCCGAGTATGCCCTCACCTCTCTCTCTTGCTGGTGTGGAGGTCCTTTTTCTTGCCTTTGTTTCATCCCACAGGGACTAGTATGCCCCTTTTGTTGGCCTCCCAGTCCCTGCGCGCATAATTAACAGACTTAAGCTGGTACACCATGCTCCCACAGAGACTCCGCCAGGCACCAGAGGGAGAGCATGCACATGACCAGACCTAGACCACTTAGGCTTTGGCAGAGAGATTCTGAAACAGCAATGAGGAGCTGATTGCTATTATACTTTTTAGAAGCTTGAGGCAGTCAACTTCTACTGCTGCCTCCTGTTACCACCTCTTCCCACTGTTACAATCATTGCCGTGCTAAGGGCTTTATGGAAGGGAAAACACTTTGAGTTACTACTGTTTCAGCCACTCAGATAAAGAAAATTGTTGACCCTCTTCATTTTGGGTCAGTATTGAAACTCCTCTTTCCTGTTTAAGTGTTAGTTTGCCATAGCCTACAATTGCACATATAAAATGTCAGAAATTTGCTAGCCAAATTACATTATTTTCACAGAACAATTTAAGTAAATAATTTCATTTGAATTAGCTCTAATTAAATATATCCCTCAATAGTCCATCTTTATTATGTTTTTATTAGAAACTTTGCTCAGTTTCACTGTGTTCTAGTGTGTTCCTACACTAATGCCTTTCTCTGAACTGTAACAATGAAAACTTTATATGATTTGCTTTTCCACAGAGGAAAAAATAATTTTGAAAAAAATAGACAGATATCAAATAATAAACTTCTGTTAAATTAGCTATGAAGTCCAGTTATCCTTTTTGCTGGAAGAGATATGTTATACCAAATGGCTCATACCTAAAGACTATGCAGAAAACTTACACATTTGGTTTTGTGAACAAGTAAAATGTTACATGTGAACTTAAATGCTAACACTATAACAATATCCTGTTTCAGCTAAGTAACAAAAACTGTGCATGGAAAAAATTGTGTCAACACCTCTTAAAGTGTGTAGTAGTTTCCAGTAATAATACTGTAGCTTACTTAAATGAGAGAGAGAGAAGCTTACCTTGCTAAAGTCAACAGTGCTGTTTTCTCTGCTCACATCGTTTTTATTTTCAACAGAGGCTGGAGCAGACTGTGGAGAAACAACCTGACCTGCTAAAAGAGATTGTTAATATAGAATACAAACAATTACTTATATAATTCCAGACATATTGGGTGAAATATGAATTAAGCTAAACTAATATAGGTTACTTAATGAATTTATGAGGTAAGCATGAAGGGTAAATATAACTAGATCTCTATCAATAAAAATATTCTTATTTATCAGTTACAGATAGAAACAGGAGAATTCAGTCAAGAAAAGATAAAAAATTCTCAAATTAAAACTCCAATTAGTTATTTCTTACGAAGAAAGATTGCCCACAAAAATATTTAAAACTAATTATAATTTTGAAACATCATTGATTTTTACATTTCATCCAATACTGATGACATATATTTTTTGAAAAGATAAGATAGACATCTGTTATAATTTAAGCTTAGACTGAAGAATTTAAAATGTATAGTTTTTAAAATGGGTAAATATTTATCTGAAAAATATACAGCGTATTTATAGCTTTTATTGCATCTGAAAAGACAAGCTAATGAGAAAAAATACTTTGACCATAACTTTTAGAGATTTCTATATGAAAGCTTCAGTTAGGAATACCTTTAACCTCACACAGTATGAAAACTGTGAATATGATTTTATGCTTCTCACTATTTGATTGTATAAGCACACAAATATTAGTCTGCAGAGAAAAGATCAATAAACTTGAATTGTATTAATTTTCCATTAACACTAACCAGAAACTCAATTACTTTGTCATATTTCCCCAATTATAGGGAAGATTATGATGTTAAGTGGGCAGTAGAGCTGGGAAAGTGACAATGGCTAGCAAAGGATAATTAAATTTCATTATTCACTAATTATGAAACATTTTTAATTGCAACTATCTGTAAGCTTTCCTTGTACAGCAATTAAGTAATAAAAATTAATGAGGTTTGCAAAATTTCACATATCTCTTTTTTTCCTTAACCTCTCCCCACCCTTTTGTTGTGAAATGAGTGATGATGACCCTGCTTTAAAGCCACGACCATATTTACAATAATTGACTCCAAACTACTGCTCTTACTTTTATCAGTCTTACATGTCAGGAATATACTCTCTTGTATCTGCCTCATTCTTTTCCCTACCCACCTACATTTCAACTGGATTCAAAGTTTACCTTGAGTCTCATCTCCAGTGACTACAGTCTGAACTCATCTGAACTTCTCTGAATTACTAATGCATCTACAAATAAAACCATTTCTTTAAATTTTCTCCTGAAATCCTGCTTGTTCATTGCTACCTAGAAATTACTAACTATGATTTAAAACACTAATTTACTTTTAAATATTACTAGAATTTTGCTTTGTGCACTATTAAGCTTCTCAGGGGTCATTCATTAATAGATAGCTTTTTTATGTTTTAATATTGTTGTTATATTGCCAGAAAGTAAAGGACTTAAGATTCTTCTAGAAATGAAATAGTCGTTGCTTTCACTAAACAAAGTAAAATAATACATTTGGTAAAGATTTTTTAAATTACTTTCTAAAGAAAATTTGCCTTTAACTATGTACATAAATTCTGACTATAGCATATTCCAAATTACATATATAAACTTTAGAGCAATACCAGAGTTAAGCAGAATCATCTCTTTTCATTCTCCCATTTCTAACTGTGATGTGCAGCTATGACTGTGCACTGTTCATTAGCAGCCATTTATCATTCTCAATGTAATAACTGTAATTTTTAAAAAATCTTTTACATAATGCATTTGTGCTACTAACAGATGTCTTCAATCACCAGTTTCACATCATTCTCCATATTTTCATAAGTTAGAACATTAGATAGATTTAAACCTAAATTTTCCCAATGTTCTGTCAAATTGAGTGGTGAAATTCAAGGCATGAAAAAAATTAAATAAACATATGTGCTTTCTTATAATAAGTTATTTCATGTGGTATCAAACTACGTGGAAAACAATTATTTAATTCAGTCAGAAAAAAACACAAAAAAGAGTCAGTCCAATGCAAAGTAATCAACTTCAAAGAAATTTAATCATAGAGAGACTATGCTACAATTTAAAATTAAAAAAATTAAACAGCTTATGTTTCCATAAATATTCTTTGAATATAGAGCATTTTACAAATTACTTTCAGCTTACATGATATGTTTACAACATTGGTACTTGGATTTTGCCTTGTGAATATTAATATATTTTGAGATGTATAGTTCTATGAAATTCTTGTTACAATATGATGAGAATTTTACAAAATATTACCTCATGAAGCTGAGAATTAGGAAGGGATTTGAGCCTATTTTCTATGAATATTTAAAGTGATATGAATATTGACCTAGTGGAGAGTACCTAACTAGCAGGAAACACACTAAATGGTAGTAAATCCTTGCTTCTTTTGGATTTTAGATATGTACACAGAATATATGCTAATACAGGGGGGAAAAGCATAAAAACTACCAGACCATAATACAGGAATATAAAACACAAATTTGGTATCTTATTGGTCAGCAGTAATAGTTAAATAACAGTAGTAAATATTAGTAGTAAAAAAATTAAATCACATCAAATGGCTTGCAAAGTTTAAGGAGTACTACAAAACTTATTTTCAATATGTATATTAATTTGTTAAAATGAAAAATTATGCATTAAATGTGTATATCTTTAAGGCAGTATCTGAAAACTTGGCAGGATACAGAAAAGTGTATAGGTAATATAATTTAAAAATTAAACCGATAATTTTGGTTTGGGTTACTTTGAGAAAACTTATAGTGTTTTAAATAAAGCTTAAAATTGTATTATCTATCTATCTATCAAACTAAAATCCCCACATGAATTATAGTCTATTAACTACTGGAAATCTCATAAATTAGAATAATTTTTTATAATTCTGTCATCAATGATAATCTTTATCTGTCTAAATACCAATTTCTTTAGTTTATTTCAATTATCACTGTCTTTCAAAAGAAGGTGATGAGTTTGAATTTCAAAATGACTTTCATTACATCAAATACTACTGCATATAAAGAATCAGTAAATTTAGGTTTTAAAAGGGCACCCTTTATTTTCTCACTGATGTCTAAAACAATAGTAGTTCATAAAATAACAGTTTTCAGGTAAGGATTTTACTTTCAAACAGAAGTGAACTACTATGTTTTCTAAAAGAATAACAAAGGATTTGCTAGAGTATTTCCCCCTCCAGGATAAAATACCATGAAGTTAGGATTTAGCATTCACATATATGTGTGGAAGCTTTATAAATGCTAATTTTATAATAATTTGTCTAATCACTAGGCCACAATGCTTGAGAACATACATGTTTTGTCTACTTTCTTGTATGACCATCATTTCATACACCAATCACTGTTCATATTAATATATCCTATAAGTAAATATCATTGCGATGTTTAAGCACATCTGTTATTAGCATGAAGATGACTATCCAAACACAATTAAAAAAACCACTTACCAACTCAATAACCTTATTACATTCAGGGTAAATTATACAAAAACTGATGAAAAATGGACACCATTGGTAAGAACTGGGAAGAGTTCATGGTTATTTAAGTGTAAACATTTGAGAAACCTAACATAATCCTACATATTTACCATACGTACTTGTTTTTCCAAACCTTTAAATTCAAAGAATCCACCATTTTTAATGCTATCCATTTTAATATTTCATGCACCTTACCAATTAAAGTGCATATTATGCAGTATTCATATTAGCAACTGCTTGAATAAGTTTTCCTTCGAATCATGAATTCAATTTTTTCCTCTAGATCTCCATGTAGGGATCACATATCAGTCAGATACAAAGTTATTATAGACCATTAATTTTTCTAAGCCAAATCAGGAAAGATGTGGGGCAAGCACAAGAGAAGCCTGAGAGAAATTCAGGTGACTACTATCCGGGAAATGGAAGCTCTGGCTTTCTCTTGCAACTGCATACGTTTTTCATGAGGTTCATTGTGAAACTGGCATAGACGTTTCTCTTATCGTCAAGTTGTAGGGGGGTAACATGAGATTATGCCAAAGTACTAATTTTACTTTAAGTAATATAAGTATCATTAAAACATCTTCTTGAAACACAAAGGTAAAATACATTGTCAAAAAATCTTTAAATATTATATTCATACATTTAAGTCCTTACCTATAGTCTTCTTCTTTAAATAAGTTGTATACATAACTATTGTAAAACAGCAGCTTTTAAATTTCTATTTGGCCAAATTCAAATTAATAGGAGAATAATATATACTTAAGGTATATCATTATTTGCTACTGCTTAACATACTGAAAATCATGTGTAATAGAAGGAAACTGGGATGAAGACATGGAGGTACATTACTATTATCCTAGAGACCAAGCTGGTTTACACTACCTCAGAAAACTTCAACGCATTTAGAGTACCCAAAGGGTAGGAGATGAGGGAGGTACAGAGATGAGATGAGCCTGTTAGAGACAGACACAAGACAGAGCAAAATAAAGAAATATAAAGATGAATGACAAAGTTACATACACGTGTAACAATACATTAATTTATGGGAATAGAAAACATGAAAGAAAGGCTAGATAATTATAAAGTGTTAAGTGAGCCACACTTCAAAACCATAAAAAGTATGCACATATCTAAACCTGGAAAAAATTATTATGCCTGAAAATAGTTAATGTAACATAAGAAATAACAAATTTAAACACATCATACTAAAAATATTTTTGCTGTTAAAAATCTAATCTTGGCATTCCAAAACTCAGTAGCAATAGCACAGCCTCTAAACAGATCCATCAACTGTGTAAATGATGACATCCTGATATTTGGGGAACAATGGAAAATACCTTCATTATGCAATATTTAATTCTCTCATCTAAATGAATCTTTCACTATATTTTCTTTCAAGTGATTCTAAGAATTGTTATTCTCGCTTTTTTTCTTCAAGGTAGAGTATTATGAGGGATAATCTTTAAACATTCGGTATCTTATGATACCACAGTGGTTAAAAAAATGAGAAAACATATAAATACTAAACACACATAAAGACATCATGTATCTGAAAATAAAAAGTCCAACATTTATAAAAGTAGTGATTACAAAGCAATAAAAGTGACTTCCAAATGCCATAAATGAAAATCATCTGCCATCCATACACCTACATTGTTGATCGCTGTACGGGCTGGGAGCGTGTGAGGCCTGAAGAGCCAGCACATGCCCCATCCTTCCAAACCTAAATGTTCTCCCGTAACCTAAGGCTCTGAAAGTCAGAGACCTCCTGCTTTTTAATTCCTTCTGAGACCTTAAATAAAAGGTACAACTGGAAAGTGTTCAGAATAGGAAGGAGATATATGTGAAGGAAAAGAATTTGAGTTAGAATTATCAATAAAAGACCCATTGGGCCCTGGCTGGTGTGGCTCACTGGATTGAGCACCGGCCTGCGAACCAAAGGGTTGTTGGTCTGATTTCCAGTCAGGGCACATGTTTGGGTTGCGGGCCAGGTCCCTAGTAGGGGATGTGCAAGAGGCAACCACACATTGATGTTTCACTCCCTCTCTTTCTCCCACCCTTCCCCTCTGTCTAAAAATAAATAAATAATTTTTTTTTTTAAAAAAGACTCATTGTAATGAAGATACCCTACAACTAAGAAAACTAAGAGTCCTAAATTATTTCTTGAATATAAACTTTATCATTAAAGTAATAATATTTTATAATAGATCTATAATCAAAATGCCTCAAGATATAATTGCATGCATGACCTAAATGACCCATACAAATACTGATATATTTGTTCAGGATAATTTAACATAGAAGTCTTATTTTTATTTTTAGAAAGTCCTTCTAGTTTAAAGGAATTATTTGAATATTCTTGATAAATTTATTTTGAGAATTTTCTACCCATATCCTTTTCAGAGTTCTAAAGTTAAAGAAGATATTATTTTCCTATTACTTTTTGCTGTTGTTTTGCCAAAAGTAACTGTCATTTTTTATTGAAACAGAATCAGACATTTAATTCTCACAGTTTTGATGCTTAATGAAAAGTGAAAGTTAAACACAGCATGGTGGCGTGAAAAATGCATGGTGAATCCATAGTATCCTGCATCTTAGCCCTTAAGAGAATGTGCTGAACACTAAGAAAACAATTATACAAAAAAAAAAAAAAAAAAAAAAAAAAAAAAAAAAAAAACTAGTGTAGTATTTGGAGATGACATTGAATAAATTATCACAAATCACTAAAAAATTGAAAAAAACATTTTAGACTTCAGGAGGAAAGGAGCAAGGAAATTACTGTCTTACAAATATATAAAACCTATACTGTGAATAACCCATATTTGAAATTCAGATCGACTTATCTAAATGTTTAAACCTTGGAACTGCTACCCATGGTAGCATGCTAAAAGAACAAGTCAATTAAGAAAGTAGAAACCTTATGCTATATCATTCTTTTAGACTTATTTACATAAGAACCAGTTCATTTTTGAGGGAATTCCTATTGTTTTGCCTCTAAAATAAAAGTATATTAAATAAGAGAGTGGTTAATTCTATCCTATGCTTGGGAAGAAAAATGTTTTCTGTTTTTAAGTTTCTAGAAAATCTTCACTCTAATCCCTAGTCTATAATCTTAAATGAAAAATTAATCTTTTTACATGATATCCTCTACTGAAGAGATTTTTCCCTTCTAAATATTTTATTGTTTACACTATTGCAGTTATCCCAATTTTTGCCCCTTTGTCCCCCTCCACCCAACCTGTCCCCCACTCAACAGTCAACCCCAACAGCGTTGTCTATGTCTATGGGTCATTCATACATGCTCTTTGACTAGTCCCTTCCCCTTCTTTCAACCAGTCTCTCCCTCCCCCTACCCTCTTACTGCTGTCATCTCACTTATAAATGGAACCTGAAGATATTTTTTAAATAATAAGAATATTATCATTCCATTTTGTACATTTAAAAATCCATTTGCATCTCTCTGTACTACTACACAAAAAAATTGAAATCTCTATTACATATTTCAAAACAGAATCCATAAATCTATGTTTATGTCTATGAATTTTGGTGTTTGTTTATCTAGAGTTTGTCAGAGTTCATAAACAGATTGAGAACCTTAGTAATGAAGGTCTTTCACCCTTTATTCAATTCTGGATAGATTTAATTCCAAATTGGTGAAGTCTATACATACTTTCAGAAGTCTCAATATACATATTTATGCAAAGTATGTGAGGAAGCAAAACAGAGTCATAAAGAGGTCTTATAAGCCCAGACTTAGAAGACCACTTTTGACAGAATAGTCTACAACAATACTTAATTGGATGTATGAATCTTATTAGAAATGCTTCCAAATTTTTATTACCCTAAAGTACACCTCAAAAGGATCTGTATATGTTCAGATAAAGACTGATTGTACAGTGGCAACAGAATCACTTCAGAATTACTCACATGCTAGTTTTCAGAAAAACTAAACAGTTGTCTGAGTAAGACAAAAGACATGTTTTCAGAAAATTTTCTATTTGTATGTTTCTATCTGTCAACTTGTGATTCAAGTCCATAATTCCATCAGCTCTTCCTATATTTAACAGAAGTTTAAAGCAGTAACAAATAGTGTGTCCAGGTTCACATGATACTATAATAAATGTCTCATGTAGTAAATTTAGCACCCTCTTTCCTTCAAGAACTTAATGAAATAAAATTATTTTACAGCAAATATTATCCCCAGTGAAATCTGTGATATAAATTATGGCTAGTTCATAGCCCAAGATCCTTGCATCTTTGAGTAAATGTGTATCCTTAATACAGACATATATTTTATTGTCTGCTTTCCAGTATAAGTAATGAAGTGAAGACAGGTATTTATTTCTTTTTAACATGCTTGAATTCACCAAGAGTGAATTCTTAGGGGGAATATTTTAATAAGGTCTTTGGAATCATGTGCACATAAGCCCATAGTCAAAATTAGCAAAATATCCAAGTCTGTTTTCTTAATATTATCATGCCAACTAAATACTAATTTTGCAAGAATAGTAAAACTACTACATTTGGTACATTGTCTTGAAATATGAGAGCTACATTTTGTTATTTTATATATACCATATTTTAAAGCAAATTATGACTTAAAATATGAATGCATTTTAAATATATGAGGTAATACAAAGCAAGTTATAAATTCTAAAGATGTTCAGTGGAATTTACAAATACAAATTGGAGTAAACCATAATGTGCTCATGACACTCTTATTGAACTTATAAGCACAACTACAGACTCTTCTGCATAATGATGATTTACATTCAGTCATTGAAGAGTCTTTAAGAAACCAAATGAGTATTTCAAAAATAATTTTCCATTAAGAACTGGTTCTATGTTTCAAGACAACAGTACCATCTTCATTGATTAATTAAGACATTTATTCTACTTGTTTGTGTACTATATTTAATTCAGTAATATGGAAACTGGTAAAAATTACCATATAATGCAAAGTCTGAGGAAAATTCATGTTCATGCATTTGTATTTAAGGCATTGCCAAAGCATGAAAATAGTAATGAAATTACATAAAATAATCCAGGCTGACAATACATATACTTTAGCCCATATGTAGAAATCAAAATCTTTCTGGTAAAGCATTTGAAATGACATTTCATTATTTATCTTTTAAACTTAGAAACTTTCAGAGCTAATGGCAGTTTAACAATTCATATTATCCTCATGTAACTTCATTTTCCCTCATAAGACTAATGGAAAGGATAGATAATAAGAAGAAATTCATAAGCAATTTCCTTAATGTAAATGATGAAGGGCCAAATGGATACAAGAAGGAACAAAATACACAGGGAGGATAAAACAGTGTGAAGCACAACCATAAGGAGTAAGTCATGATTGCTAGAAAACAATGGTTGGTGTCTTTGGTGTTTGCGTGTGGAGATGGTAAGTGCGGTGGTGGCCCTATGGGTGTTGAAGATGCAGCAGTGCAAACAGCAATGAGCCCATGAACTGGAAATCAGGATTAATATATGTACAGCCACAGCAGCGAACTAGCTAGTCTTTTCAATCGTATTCTCTAATGGAATTGTTGACTACAAGCAACATGAAACCAGTATATTTTTTCCACAAACACTAAATAATGATTATATTAATTTTAACTCTAGGACTGTAGGTCAAAGCATTACATTACATTATCAAGCTATGAGACAAAGACTAAGACCTTGTCTGGGATACAACTAATGCTCAGTTATGTTTGGAACCTTCTATAACTTCTTATAAGTTAATAACTTGCAGTCTATAACTTCGTATTAGATAAAAATTTCCCTTGCATTCTTTCATAAACCTTTCAGGAAAACTAAATTCTTGTTAAAATCTCTACAATCTGATGCTTGATAATAAAACTATACACACACACAGACATATACACATATATGTATATACAAAAAGAAGCAATTTTACAACTATCTAAATTTCAATAGATCACTTTCAAATAAAATATATCTTAAAGGATTCAGAAGCACTTTAATATTTCAGACACCTATGTAAACATAAAGAGTAAAATAAAGAAACATTTACCATTTTTATCCATGGAATTTGGTTCTGATTGTTTCTTGCCAATATCAGCAAAGGAACGAACAATGGGGATTCTATTGGTGAGTTTTTTCTGATTCTGGTGGTGATGCTGTTTCATCAGTGCTTCATGGACTCTGTGGCGCACATCTTCGTTGAGCTGACCTGAGCTCACTTGTTGGTCAAGGACCATATCTGAAGAGGGAAGGCAGGAAGATTAGCACAGCTTTCCTGTAGTGCACCAGCCACGAACCACGGTGTCTAATATCCATCCTCTAGATAATATTATATACATCTTCAAATAGAAATGCATTCTTTAAAAATCCCTTAGAACTCTGTGGAACTGTTGAACAACAAAGGCTTGGGGAAATTTATATTACAAATCATTCCATTTTAAATATGTAATGACCTTATAGAATATTATATTTCAGACAGACATATTATTAATATGGTCTTTCTCCCTTTTTTTAGTAGAGAAAAATTTCCATGTTTCTTCTTTCAGTGAACAAAAGTCCACCTGGAAAAATCTGATGCAGGAAGTCTTAGGAGGGTGTCTAGTTGTTCTCATCTGAAGAGTAAAGAACTCTTCCACACTGGTATAAAGTCAACCTTCTCAAACTTTCCTTGAAAACATGTTTATATTAAAAAGGCCTCCTACAACCATAAATCAAAGTATAAAAGGAAGATTTCTGAAGGCTATAATTAAGCATATTAATATTTACCATATGGAGTATCAGAAATGCCTATAAAATAAGTAAATAAATAAAAGCATTTTAAGTTTCTTGGTAATACAAAGATCATCTCAATGAACCCTACTATAATTAATCTGCTTTTAGATTATCAAATATTACTGATATGTGATTTTTTGAGACATTAACTCCTTATGTGAAGCAAGCAGATCACAATTAATTACCTTCCACTGCCCCACTGAACACACTAAAGATCTGAAAATTGGCAGAATTCTCCATTATAAAAATTGCCTTTCTTCCATGTGAAAGGAAATGGACTAGGGAAACAGACTTGGATCATTGTACCACATTCTAGCTGTGTGGCCTTGTAAAGCTGAATCGTCTCAGGGTCCTTACTTGTAGGATGGAGATACTATCTATCTCATATGTTGTTGCCAGGACTAAGCACATAATGCACAAATTGGAATGTTGAGGCCATCAATTTAAAAAAATCCCGGTATAAAATTTTATTTGCAATTTTCATTAAGTAGGTTAAAGGTTCCTGGTTTGAATTCTGAGGTTTTAATACATCCATCTATATTTTTAATAGTATATCAAGTAGAGGCAAACTTTGGTTTATCAATAACTAAAAATCCAAATCAAACTAAAACAATTAATTTCATTGGCTTGAAAAACAGAAAGATCAAAGTTAGGCTGGATTTGATTCCATGTGTCTGTGATTCCATCAGTGTTCTGCTTCTCTAAGTGGGAGCTTCAACCTCAGGCTGATTTTCCTTGTCACAGGGTGGCTACCAGACAACAAGGAAATACATATCTTTGTTTGTATCCATATATTCTTTGACTTTTTGTGACTTTATCTCAAAAGAAAAGTTACTTTCTTGCCTTGCCCAGGAAAAATTGTCCTATGTCAACTGATATAGCCCTGCCTAAGCTGAACAAATCACTGGCAAAAATGAAGGGCCACCACAACTGGTTTAAACTAATCAAGAACTGCCTTTCACTCTACAGTAAGTTCTCTCTCTTTTAAAAAATATTTCATTTATTTATTTTTAAAGAGAAAGGAAGGGAGGGAGAAACAGAGGGGGAGAAACATCAATGTGTGGTTGCCTCTCATGTGTTCCCTGCTGGGTACCTGGCCCACAACCAGGCATGTGCCCTGACTGGGAATTGAACCAATAACCCTTGGGTTCACAGGCCCATACTCAATCCACTAAGCTACACCAGCCAGGGCTACAGTAAGTTTTCTAAACCAGAGGTAGACAAATGTTTTCTATAATGGGCCAAATAACAAATATCTCAGGAGTGTGGACCATCCAATCTCTGTCTCAATTACTCAGTTCTTTCTTTACAGCACAAAAGTACTCAAAGACAACATGTACACACATAAGCATGGTTGTTTCAATAAAACTTTGTTATGGACAATGAAATTTGAATTTCATATAATTTTCATGTCACAAAATTTTAACCTCTTTTTATGATTTTTCAGTCATGGAAAATGTAATAATTATTCTTAGCTCATAAGCCTGACAAAATTAGACAGTGCCCACCTTTGCTCTATCACTTTGCTGTTTAAAATGGAAAGGGGTAGAATGCACAAATGGAAGTCAGCCGCAATGTAATGTTCACTATAATTACCTCCAAAGTCCCTTCCAATTGAAAATGAATGATACTATAGAATAATTAATGTATACCTCAGTCTTTGGGACATCAGTAGTTATAATTCTCCTGGAAAAATTTGAAATAAAGAAAAAGATAAATTGCCAACATATGTGACTTTACACTGAAACCTTATTAAGATTGAAAAGTGCATATAAAATATGCATTATATACTTCACATTGGGAGTTGTAAACTAGGTTATTAAAACATCAAAGTTATACCATTGTAAAGTAGTTTCAGCTATGTCATGATATGTACCCCTGGTTCAATATTCCAATCAGAATCAAAAGGGTTAATATAAAAAACCATGCAGATAGTTATCATTTTTAATTCCCACTAAAGCACAGTCTTTCTAGGCTTGAGCACTACACAATCCTGTAAGTCACTAGCTTCACAGTTTTTCAGAGATAAGATTTCAAAGACTTACACAAGAGAAAGCAAATGAAAAAAAAAAAACACTCGTCTACTCATTAGTCACACAGCAATACACAGAAACTCCTCTGAGTTGTAACTGCATCAAATAGTACCTTAATGAACTGGAAAAGTTAATCATCTTGCTTAAGAATATAAGTTATACTGAGATGATGTTTAAGTACCAAAGGGAGTCTGATTCACTAATCACTTACATTGTCTCTTCACTGCTATAATATATATTAGTATTAACCTTGAAAAGTAGGAAAGGATAATGGACCATAATGGCTTTGGGCCCAGAGTCAAGTCCTACGATCTTAGCAGCTATGATGTCTAAATAATACAGTCTAGCCTGCCAAAGCACAGTTCCAGGATCTGGATGATAAAAGGAGCAAGAAGAAAAAGGATAAATAGGTCATGTTCCTCTAGCACTAAGCTGGTCCCAGAAAAACTAGCAGCATTTGTGTAAAAAGGCCTAAGAAAAACAAGATATTACTTTACATCTTAATCAGGCAATTATTTATTTTTTGACTCAAAGTATAATTTTTTATTTTAATTTTTTTACATACAATATTTTCATCCAGTCCTCTAAACACCCTCCCCTCTGGCAACCGTCAGTCTGTTTTCTGTATCTATGAGTCCATTTCTGTTTTATTTAGTCATTTATATTGTTCTTTAGATTCCATAAATAAGTGAAATCATATGGCATTTCCCTTTCTCTGACTGACTTATTTGACTCAGCATAATACCCTCTGGGTCCAATCAGGTGATTACTTTATTATGATCAATCCATTTAACTACTGAATGAAAACCTCTAGAGACTATGATATTTTACAGATTTGTATAAATCTCTGAATTCTTTAAAAATTATCATATAAATGCTTTGTCCTAAAAAGCCATTGTCATAACAATGCTGGGGGAGGAATGGGAAATAGGATGAATTCAAATTCTATAGTCTGGTTGACAGCACTACCAGGAACATACACACTAAAACTGTAAACTACTATAAGAATACTGACTTTCTAGGCCAAGTACTGTATATTATAAGCATACTGAAAAATGTATGACTGTTCCCATACTCCTAAATTTGTGTATTATATTAAGCAGAGAAAACTATGGGTTTTTACTTCAAAAATAGATCTTAGTCAATAGAAGTTATTTTAATGACTTGAGAGCAATAATTGATAACATTTCCATGCTACTAACTTTGGTTTAGTTTTAGTTTGTTACTCTCACTGACAGAATTAGGTTAAAGTATACAACTACTGAAAGAATATTTTCATTATTTATCTTTACAGCACTCTGTTTCAAAGAGATGAACATAGACTGTAAAATTGCCTATGATTTATAAAATTTAATTTAAAAAAATTTAAATGTAAGTGATTTCCTTATCAGACTAAGTTATGGTAAGAAAATATATCTTGAGAATTTTGGATTTAAAAGAGTTAAGTAATATTTTGAACAAAGAAGTTTACGTTTATTCTGAGTTCTTTGAAACACTGGGAAATAGACATTTTTAAATTAACTTTATCCAAAAGAAAATCCCACTTTAATTATACCAGAAATTCTTGACAGTCCTGCCAGATATAAATGGGATTTTCTCCTGCTAAGTCTACAAAACCTCTTTAAAGAATTATCTAAGAGTCTATTAAAAACATATCAGAATATTGATATAAAAATCCTTCATCATTCTAAAATAATATCTGGATCCTACTCCTCTGCTAGAAAATATCTAAAAAACATGAGTGCTGCTGAGGCTGGGCATTTGCAAAGTACTCAAAGCCCTTAAAGGTGAACTACAATATCTAGCTTTTAGAAAACTAGAATGGGTGATTAATATGTTAGTAACTGTCTAACATATTGAAAAATATGATAAATAAGAGTTAAAAAGAAAATTTCAGGTCTTATTGTTAATCGTTATGGTGACAAATTGTCATAAAGTAAAATAAAATAAAATTTATAATTATAGGTTAATAAAAAATTGACACTTCTTCCCCTTCTTTTCCCCAGTATCCCCCTCCCTATTCCCCTCCGGTTATTGTCAGTTTGCTCTTTATCTCAATGTCTCTGGTTCTATTTTGCTCTCTTGTTTGTTTTGTTGATTAGGTTCCACTTATAGGTGAGATCATATGGTATTTGTCTTTCACAGCCTGGCTTATTTCACTTAGCATAATGCACTCCAGATCCATCCATGCTGTCGCAAAGGGTAGGGGCTCCTTCTTTCTTCTAGCTGTGTAGTATTCCATTGTGTAAATGTACCACAGTTTTTTGATCCACTTATTTACTGATGGGCACTTAGGTTGCTTCCAGCACCTGGCTATTGTGCATTGTGCTGCTATAAACATTGGGTGCATAGATTCTTTTGAACTGGTGTTTCAGGGTTCTTAGGGTAAAATCCCATCAATAGAATTGCCAGGTCAAAAGGCAGTTCCATCTTTAGTTTTTTGAGGAGATTCCATACTGTTTTCCACAGTAGCTGCATTACCACCAACAATGTAGTAGGGTTCACTTTTCTCCACAATCTCATCAGCACTTATTGTTTGTTGATTTGTTTATGATGGTCATTCTGACCAGTGTGAAGTGGTATCTCACTGTGGTTTTAAATGGGGGTAGGATTGCGGGTGGGAGGTGGGGGAGAGTGGGTTGGGGAAAAGTGGTAGTGATAAAATGGAGACAACTATACTTGGACAACAATAAAAAAGAAATAAAATGAATATAAATTTAAAAAATTATTCCCATCTCTGCAAGTGGCCTCAGTGATATTTTACTTAAAAATATAGATTAATTGTCACAAAGGAAAAAATGGTAGCAAGCAAACAATAAGAAAATAATTACAACCTATAGTGAGAAATGTTCAAATGAGATTTTACTGAGGGTAGAAATAAACATCTTTGAATTAAATAAGTCAAATCAAAATCAATCAAAGAGAGAGAGTCTGTTTTCATTAATAATTGAAGAGAAATCTAGGGACATAAGAGTCAACACATGTATTTTCAATAATATTTTTCTATGTGATGTTAGCTCTAAACTAATATCTTATGAATGACATTTTACAGACTGATCTACATTGAAAATGGGGCATTCAAAAGTTGGACTACTTTAGAGACAGAAAAATGCAAACTAAATAGAAGAGCAGAAAGAAAACTAAAAAGCTATTTGGGATATTGGGACTTTCACTGAACTACTTCCATTTGTAAGGATAGACATAAAAACTATAATTTGCTTTTAAAAGCTAAATTTAACACAGCTAACAGCCTTGAATTGAGTTTGAGGAAGGGGGCAGAGGTAAAAAAAGGAAGCATAAATTTAGACAATAAAACTGAATTAAGGTAATAAAATAAACAAGAGAGTTCTAGTCAGGTTAATGGGAGATTTCCTGGTAGGAATAAATTTCTAAAGGCAGCAGTAGAAATTATGTTTTAAGAAATTTAAAGCCTGATAAAAATATGAATGGTATTTTATGAGGCTAGTTTAGCCAGATTGAGAAATTTTACAGCTTCATTATATGTAGTCAATCCAACATTTATTTGGATTAATCAATTTTCAAAGGTAATGCTATCACTAACACAAGTAGCAGAAATAAACCCCTTGCTTCAGGCACAACCTATAAATTTCCGAATTTCAGTATCTTTAGGTATGAAGAAGGATAACAATAATAATACTAAGCCTCAAGTTTGTTTGTGTATCAAAAAGACAGTGTAAACTGTTTACAGATGGCATGATAGTGTACATAGAAAATCCTATAGACTCAGCCAAAAAACTGCTCGACCTAATAAATGAATTCGGCAAAACAGCTGGATACAAAGTCAATATCCAGAAATCAAAGGCATTTTTGTATACCAACAATGAAACAGCAGAAGCAGAAGTCAAGAAAAAAAAATCCCATTTGATATAGCAAAAAGAAAAATAAAATACCTCGGAATAAACCTAACGAAAGAGGTAAAAGACTAGTATTCAGAAAACTATACAACACTGAAGAAAAAAATCAAGGAAGACACAAACAAATGGAAACATATACCGTGTTCATGGATCAGAAGAAATAACATCATCAAAATGTCCATAGTACCCAAAGCAATTTACAGATTCAATGCCATACCTATTACAGCACCAATGGCATATTTCATAGACATAGAACAAACACTTCAACAATTTATATGGAACCATAAATGACCCTGAATAGCTGCTGCAATTTTGAGAAAGAAGAGCAAAGTAGGAGGGATCACATTACCTGATACCAAACTATATTACAAGGCCACTATAATCAAAACAGCCTGGTACTGGCACAAAAACAGGCACACAGACCAGTGGAACAGAACAGAGAACCCAGAAATAAACCGAAGTCTCCATGGTCAATTAATATTTGACAAAGGGGGCAGCAACATAAAATGGAGTAAAAATAGCCTCTTCAACAAATGGTGTTGAGAGAACTGGACAGCTATGTGCAAAAAAATGAAACTCAAGCACCAACTTACAACATACATAAAAATAAATTCAAGGTGGATAAAAGATTTAAATATAAGCCGTGACACCATTAAAGACCTAGAGGAGAATATAGGAAGGAAAATCTCAGATATTTCATGCAGCAACATTTTTACCGATACGTCCCCTAAAGCAAGGGACATGAAAGAATAAACAAATGGGATCTCAACAAAATAAAAAAGCTTCTGCTCAGCTAAAGAAAATAGTATTAAAATAAAAAAAGAACCAACTGCATGGGAAAACATATTTGCCAATGATTCCTCACACAAGGGTTTAATCTCCAAAATATATAAAGAACTTACATGCCTCCACTCTAAGAAGACAAGCAACCCAATTAAAAAATGGGCAAAGGACTTGAACAGACACTTCAAGGAAGACATACAGAGGATTCAGAGACTCATGAAAGGATGTGCAATATCGCTAGCTATCAGAGAGATGCAAATTAAAACCACAATGAGATACCACTTCACACCAGTCAGAATGGCCATCATAAACAAAGCAACAAACAACAAGTGTTGGAGAGAATGTGGAGAAAAGGGAACCCTAGTGCACTGTTGCCGGGATTGCAGACTGGTACAACCATTATGGAAAACAGTTTCGATTTTTCTCGGAAAACTAAAAATGGATCTACCTTTCGACTTGGCGATTCCACTGCTAGGATTATATCCTAAGAACCCTGAAACACCAATCTAAAAGAACCTATGTACCCCAATGTTCATATCAGCACAATTTACAATAGCCAAGTGTTGGAAGCAACCTAGGTGCCCATCACTAAATGAATGGATCAAAAAACTATGGTACATTTACACAATGGAATTCTATGCAGCAGAAAGGAAGAAGGAGCTCCTACCCTTTCCAACAGCATGATGGAACTGAAAGCATCATGCTAAGTGAAATAAGCCAGGCAGTGAAAGACAAATACAATATGGTCTCACCTTTAACAGGAACCTAAACAACAAAACAAACAAGCATAATAGAACCAAAGACACTGAAAGAGAACAGACTGACAGTGGCCAGAGGGGAGAGGGGAGGGAATTTCAAGGGAAAAGGGGAAGGGTTTACAGGAACAAATATAAAGGACACATGAACAAAAACTAGGGGGGGGGGGGTGGAAATGGGAGGGAGGTGGCCAGGGATGAGTGGGTGGGCTGGGAAAGGAGTAAAGGACAGAAAACTGTACTTGAACAACAAATTAAGTAAAATTTAAAAAATAAAAAAGACTGTAAAATTACCAAAAAGAGTTTCCCAAACTGCAAAATACTATGAAAATTCCAGTTGTTTGATCCCAATTAAAATATTAAAATGTTTATTAGAGAACTTTGGGGAAGGTGGGTCCAAAATGGGGACATAGAAAGACCCTGAATTCACCTCCACCCACCAACATACCTAATATACACCTACATATAGAACTATTCTTTCTAAAGAAGAACTAGGGCTATCTGGACAGCTTCTGCACAACAAATGATAGAGGAAACACATTGAGAAGAATAGGAGAGACACAGACATGGTAACAATAGGGACTCCACCCACAACACAATGATCTTTAATAGGAAGATATATAGCTGATTGCCCCCTGAAGACTTGCTTGGCCTGGGGCACAGTGAAGAGACAGCAGGTAAAAGGCACCTAGACTATACATGAAGGAAATCCATTTGTTAACACAAGAGTGTCTACCAAATAGACGAAGAACAGCTGGAAGTCTCTGTATGATCAGAGGCACTAGTGAGTACCATTTTTTACATTTCCCCTTCACCTTTAATATAGCAAGTGGGAGCACAGTCCAGATGCTTCAGGCAGTCTGCAAAGGCTGCCCCAGTGCCCTTGAACCCCTGGCTCGCACTAGCTCAAGCCATCATGCCAAGGCAACTCCAGTGCTACTCACTTTGGAACCCCCGTGGCCTATGCCTGCTCTAGTATGAGCTGTCCTGCCCAAAACACCCCAGTGCAGCATGCCCTGGGAAATCTCAGCCCATGTTTCCTCCAACTCCAATCATCCTACTTGGCGCACTCCCAGTGTGGGACACTCCAGGACCCCCACAACATGTGCTTGATCCAGCTTTCCTGTCAAGGGGGAACTATTGCAGCCAACCACAAGATCTCCCAGGTCCATAAGCCCCAGCTCTAGAAATCTTGCCAATGTGAGTCTGGCATGGATGCCCAGGGACCCACGAGCCTGTGTCTGCTCCAGCTGGCCTGCCAAAACCACCTGGTACATGCAGTTTGCTCAGAAGTTGTTCCCACACACGTCCACTCCTTCAAGACTGGGAGAGGTAGCTGTTTTGCCTAACTCATAGAAACATACAAAGTAAGTAAAAAAAAATGAGGAACAAAGGATTATGTTCCAAATGAAATAACAAGATAAAATACCAACCCCACAAAAAAAAAAAAAAAACCCACAAAACACTAATGGAACTGAGGTAAGTAATTTATTTATAAAGAATTCAAAGTAACAGTCATAAAAAATACTCACTGAACTCAGGAAGAGAATGAAGAAACACTGTGAGACCAACATCAAAGATTTAAAAGTACAAGAAATACCCAAGCAAAGCTGAAACATACAAATAATTTAAATAAAATGGGGACAACTGTAATTGAACAATACTAAAAAAAAAAGAAAAAATGCACTATAGGGAATCAATACAGACTAGATAACACAGAACAGGTTGGTGATCTAGAAAACAGAATAGTAGAAATCACTCCATTAAAAACAGCAAAAAGAAAAAAGAATATTTTAAAATAGAGAATATTTTAAGGGTTCTCTGGGACAACATCAAGTATATAACATTCACATTGTAGAGGGGACAAAAAAGGGAAAAAGCAAGAAGGGGACAGAAAACTTATTTAAAGAAATAATGGCTGAAAACTTCTATAACCTAGAAAAGGAACTAGGTATTCAGGTTCAGGAGTCACAGAGTTCCAGACAAAATGAATCCAAAGAGAAACACACCAAGATATATTACAATTAAAATGGCTAAAGATAAAAAGACAGCCCTGGCTGGTGTGGCTCAGTGGATTGAGTACCTCCCTGTGAATCAAAGGGCTGCCGGTTTGATTTCCAGGCAGGGCACATGCTTGGGTTGTGGGCCAAGTCCCCAGTGGGGGGCACACAAAAGGCAACCACACATTGATGTTTCTCTCCCTCTCTTCTCTCTCCCTTCCCCTCTCTAAAAATAAATAAATAAATAAATAAATAAATAAATAAATAAATAAGATATTTTTAAAAAGATAAAAAGACAATCTTCAAGGCAGCAACAGAAAAACAACTAATCTCATACAAGGGAAACTCTATAGTACTATCAGCTGATTTTTCAGCAGCAACTTCGCAGACCAGAAGGAAGTGGGAGGATATAACTAATGCTGAAAAGAAAAAACTTACACTCAAGAATACTCTACGTGGTAAAGATATCATTCAGATTTGAGTAAGAGATAGAGTTCCCCAGGCAAGCAAACATTAAAGGGGTTCATCACCATTAAACCAGCCTTTAACAAGAAATGTTAAAGAATCAATTTTAAGCTGGAAAAAAACATAGCTGGATATAAGAAAACATATGAAAGAAAATATCTTACTGGTAAAGGCAAATATGTATATAACAAAGGCAGTGAAACAGCTACTAAAAAGCAAGTGAAAAATTTAAAAGATAAAAGTTGTAAAACCAACTATAACTACAAAAAGTAGGAGACACACAAAATAAAAAGATGTAAAATATGATGTGAAAAATATAAAACAGGGAGAGTAAAAATGTAGAGCTTTTAGAATGTATTTGAATTTATGTGCCTATAACTTTAAAATAGACATATAGATATGTATGAATCTCATGGAAACCACAAACCAATACCTACAGCACACAAAAAATAAAGAGAAAGGAATACAAACATAATATTGAAGAAAACCATCACACTGAAAGAAGAGATCTAGAGAAGGAAAAAAAGCAGAGATGAACTACAAAAATAAAAAAAGCACTTAACAAAATGGCAATAAGTACATGTCAATCAAGAACTACTTTTAATGTAAACAGACTAAATGTCCCAATCAAAAGATACAGAGTGTATGAATAGATAAAAAATACAAGATCTATCTATATACTGCCTACAAGAGGCTCACTTCAGATCTAAAGACATACATAGATTAAAAGTGAAGGAATAGAGAAGATATTCCATGTGAGGGGGAAAAAAGAAAGCTGGAGTAGCAATATTGACATTGATTAGGATAGGCTTTAAAACAAAAACTAACAAAATACCAAAAAAAAAAAAAAAAAGCTTTTTAACTGATAGAGAGGTCAATCTAAGAAGAAGAAATAACATTTGTAAATATTTATTCAATAATCATAGGAGCCCCTAAATATATAAAGCAAATATTAATAGACAAAGAGGAAGAAATTGACAACATTACATCAATAGTGGAGGACTTTAATAATCCACTTACATCAATGAATAGAGCATCCACACAGAAAATCAATAAGGAGGTGGGCTGGGATGGGAGTAAAAGACAGAAAACTGTACAAAAACAACAATTAAAATAAAGTAAAAAAAAAAAGAAAATCAATAAGGAAACATTGGGCCTATAGGAAATATTAGAAGAGATGGACTTGATATAGATAGAACATTCGATTACAAAATCTACAGAATACACATTCTTCTCAAATGCACATGTAATATTCTCCAGGATATATCACATATTAGACCATTAAACAATAAATTCACAAAGATTGAAATCATATCAAGTCTCTTTTCTGAACATCACCATATGAAACTAGAAATGAATTCAAAGAAGAAAACCAGGGAAAAAACCCACAAACACATGGGGATTAAACAACATAGTGCCAAACAACCCATGTGTAAATGAAGAAATTGAGGAGAAAACAAAACAACCCTTCAGACAAATGGAAGCAAAACTTTCCAAATCTATGGGATGCAGCAAAAGGAGTTCAAAAATAAACTTCATAACCATACCTGCCTACCTCCAGAAAGAAGAAAATTAACAAGTAAACAATTTAACTTTACACCTAAAGGAACTAGAAAAAGAAGAAAAAACAAAATCTAGTTAGTACAATAAAGGAGATAATAAAGATCATAGTGAAAATAAATGAAGTAGAGATAAAAGTAGAAAAGATCAATAAAACTAAAAGCTGGTTCTCTGAAAAGATAAAATTAATAAACCTTTAGCCAGACTTATCAAGAAAAAAAAATGGCCCAAATAAATTAAATCAGAAAAAAAAAACAGGAGTTACAAATAACACCAAAGAAATACAAAGGAAAATAAGAAACTACTACAATTATATGCCAACAAATAGAAAACCTAGGAAAAATGGTTAAATTACAAGACATACACAACCTTCCAAGCCTGGACTATGAAGAAATAAAAAATCTGAAAACATCAATTACAAGTATAAAATTAAATCACCAATTTTAAAACTGCCAAACAACAAAAATCCATAACTAGATGGCATTGCAGGTGAATTCTACCAAACATATACAGAAGAGTTAATACTACTGTCCCAAATTATTCCAAAACATTAAAGAGAAAGGAATATTTCCACACTTATTTTATGAGGCCAGCATTAACAGATATCAGAATTAAAGACACCACAAAAAAAATTAAAAACCAATAACCCTGATGAACATGGATATAAAAATCCTCAACAAAATATTAGCAAACCAAATTCAACAATACTTAAAAGGATCATATACCATAATCAGGTGGAATATATTCTAGGGACACAAGGGTAGTTCAACATGTTCAAATTGATCAATGCGGTACACCAAATTAACAAAACAAAGGACAAAAAACATCATTTCAATAGATACAGAAAAATCATTTAACAAAATTCAACATCTATTTAAGATAAAAATGATCAACAAACTGGGTATAGAAATAATATACCTCAATATAATAAATGTATTACCACTGCTCCCGCAGCTAACATTATATTTAGTGGTGAAAAGCTGAAAGCACTTCCTCTCAGATCAGGAACAAGGAAAGGATGCCTTTTTATTTAGTGTAGTATTGAAAGACCTAGCCATAACAATTAAGGAAGGGAAAAAATATAATGAAATGCACCCAAATTAGAACAGAAGAAGCAAAATTGTCACTGTTTGCAGATGACATGGTACTGTATGTAGAAAGCCCTAAATACTCCACCAAAAACTATTAAAAATAGTAAATTAATTCAGTAAAGTCACAGGTTACAAAATTAATATACAAAAATAGGTTGTGTTTCTATACACTAATAATGAGCTGTCAGAAGAGAAATTAAGAAAACTGTCCCATTTACAATTGTATCAAAAAATAAAACAACTAGGGCTAAATTAAACCAAGGAGGTAAAAGACCTATATTTTGAAAACTGTAAGACATTGATGAAAGAAATTGAAAACAACACAAATAAATGAAAAAGGTACACTATACCCATGGAAGAATTAATACTGTTAAAATGTTCAAACTAACCAAAACAACCTTCCCTACAGATTCAAAGCAATTACCATCAAAATAACAATGGCATTTTCACAGAATTAAAACAAATAATCCTAAAATTGTAAAGAACAACAAAAGACCCAGAAGAGTCAAAGCAATCTTGAGAAAAACAAAGCTGAGGTACTGTGCTTCCTGATTTGAAACTATACTACAAAGCTATAGTAATCAAAATAATGTGGTACTGGCATTAAAAACAGACACATATATCAAAAGAATACAATTGAGAGCCAGAAATAAACCCACATATACATGGTCAATTAATCTATGATAAAGAGACAAGAATATACAATGGGAAAAAAGTTTCTTTAATAAATTGTGTTGGGAAACTAAACAGCTACATGCAAAAGAATGAAACTGGACCACTATCTTACACCACATACAAAAATATATTAAAACTAGATTAAAGTCTTGAATATATGACCTGAAACCATAAAGCTCCTAGAAGAAAACAGGGAATAAGCTCTTTGACATCAGTCTTAGCACTAATTTTGGCTCAGTCTCCTTAGGCAAGGGTATTGTAAGTCAAGTGGGATTACATTAAATTGAAATGCTTTTACACAAAAAATGAAATCATCAACAAAATGAAAAGAAAATCTATTGAATGGGAGAAAATACTTGCAAATCATAGATCTAATATCCAAAATATATAAAGTACACAATTTAATATAAAAACTCAATTAAAACTGGGCAGAGGACTTGAATTAATATTGTTAAAATGCCTACGGTGCACACCTGAAACTAACAAGATAAGTTGACTTGGGGCGGTGAATACACAAAACAGTGTACAGATGATGTATTGTAGAACTGTGCACCTGAACCTGTGTAATTTTGTTAACCAGAGTCACCTGAATACATTCAATAAAAAGGAAAAAAATTATTGGGTATAAGCAAGACCCCATAATATAAAGCTAAGAAATTGAGCTGGATACCTACTATTCCATAGGAAGTTTGCTAATTTCTAATTTAACCATTTTCAGTCTTGATGTAGTGTGATCTATTACTGAATCTTGTGTTTTCCTAAAAAATAACATACTATATTTAATGTTATACAGTATTTTAGGCTCTAGTTATATATTTTAAAGTGTAATAACCACTTCACAGGTGTTATATGAAACTTAAAGAAAGGCTTACCTTTCTTGTTTTATTTTTACTGAATATTATAATTCAAGATATCTTTCTATACTTAGTTTTCACACATATTATAATGTATGCATTCCTATCAGCACCAGCAACCAAATAAAATTTTTAAATTAATCAAACTGCCATTAAAATTTGGACAACACCCCCTGGAAGCCTACTCTTGCTACAGACAGCAGTTGCAGTGTAACAAAAGGAACACAGGGCTGAAGTCAGGGGCCCCTAGATGGAGCCTGGGCCATCAATGTTTCAGAACTTCTATTTTCTCATGAAAAAGGGGAATGACACTACATGAGGCTATTCTGAAGGTTAAATTAAATATCTTATTTTCCTCATACAATGGTCTCTCACTTTTGTGACTGAAAACATTTGTTTGTTTTCTTTTTTCTTCTGTCTCTACAATATAATTATAACATTGAACTCTCCCTTAAATCTTTCTACTTCACAAAAAAATTCCACATACACATGGAACTGCTTTTATTTCTCCCCCGAACTAGGATTTTTTTTAAAAAATTGTCTGATTCCTTTCTTTGCTTTTATTTAAAAAAGTCTCCATTAATAATTCAGTTATACTCTTTCAAAACTCATTTTTGTGTTTTTTTGTATTATTTTGTTTTTACTAAAATGTTTTTTGTTTTCCAGACCAGAAGAACATACTTTCTTTACCTCTATTTCTAGAGTAATAGTAAGATGCTTCCCAAATATCAGTACTTGTGTTATACAGCCATAAAAGGCTTCTAATACAAATCATTCACCTCAGGGGTTAGTCATAGTATTAAGTTACAAACTAATCTCAACTGCACCACCTAGTATACTGTGGAATTTATAAATGATCATTCCTTTCTGTTCTTTTCTAAACATTTTTTCCAATTTACTAAATGAAATGTTTTCATATCACTATTTCATGCATTTTTAAATTTTTATTTATTGATTTAAAAGAGAGGAAGGGGGAAAGAGAAACAAAGAGAGAGAGAGAGAGAGAGATCAATTTGTTGTTCAATTTGTTACTAGTTCATTGGTTGATTCCTGCATGTGTCCTGCTGGGATGCAACCTGCAACCTTGGTGTATCAGAATGACTCTCTAACTTACCTGGCCAGGGCCTGTTTCATGTACTTTAATATTGAAAAAATTCAATCTCTAACTTTATTATTTTTTCCTTAAATTTTCTACTGGTGACATTCTATTTAAATACAATAGTGAAAAACAACAAATACTAAATGAAAGTCAGAGTACCTAGATTCTTGTTCCAGACTTGCTATTGGACCAGTTAAACCATATTTTTCTGACATTCGACTTATTTTATCTTAAGTAAAGGGGTAAGAAAAATTATTTTTACAGTCTTACATGCTGATCATGAGAATTTTTGAAAGGTCACACATGTATAAAATTATAAGGAAAAGGTAATAAAAAATCAGCTGTAGCCATAAGAGTGATACAAGCTAAGGGGAAAAAAGATATACCTGCAATTTCTTCTAAAGTGTTGGCATGCATGTCCAGCAACACAGTTCCATTCAGAATACAGCTTCTCAACTCAAACAAGCTGTGCAATGACAGAGTCGCCACATACGGTTTGCTCCACCTCTCTCCTCCATCTTCCACATCTTCTTCAAACTTCAACCACCTGTACAAATAAAGATTATAAGAACATTAGATATTATGTTGTACATCAATGATGCTTTATGCCAATAATAAAAAGTGGAAATATAAAATTGTTCACATTGCTTCTTGATTTCATGGGTTTTGGATGTAAGCAAAAGCTAGCCCAAGTCATTCAGTTTATATATTGTAATGTAACTTAACAAACATTCTTTTTGTCATTGAATAACATATTGAAACAAAAAACTCATATTATTTTCATTAGTTTGTCTAGCTCTGAAAAAAATATTTTAATATAAATGTTTCCTCAGTGATCATAATGAATCTATTATGGAACTAAGAAAGAGTATATATACTTCATGAAAAATAATGGTAATTGGAAAAGATGCATAAGAAAATAATACTCATTTTTCTTTAGTGAGAGGTCTTAAAACTGAATATTTGAGTCTGTTGATAATTTTTCCATTTGATTAAAGAATCTAGTATAATTTGGGGCCTATTCTGTGGGAAAAATAGTTATTAGACCTTTTGGGATAAAATCTAATGACTGCAGTTCCTCATTCCCTTGGCCTTTCTGCCAGGAATGGGGAATAGAAGAACCTTGATATCATGGTGCCAAATGGACACCACTGCCCTCTTGCAGTGAAATAAATAGTAATATCTGAGATTGTTTCTCAATATAAATGGCAGGAAAAAAAGAGAAACCAATGATTTTACTGCTCTGGCACAAGCACCAAATCTCTTCTTCTTTTAGGGACTTGTCCTCTAATCCTAATAGATAACTAATTAAATTTTAACATCTGTAATGAATATTATCATAATTGTCTTTCCTTCCTCATCCTCCACCATTTTCCTCATTCTTTTTCTACTTAGTCATTTTGCCCTAACTTCCTCTCTCAATGCAATATCACTCAAATTTTCTATATGATATTATATTACTGTTTTATGCAACCAAATGATCCTACTCTAATGGAGGCCAAATACGTTGCAGTATCTATTCAGGGAAGCAGTGGATCAGCCAAAGATAACCAACCACAAAGGCTAGTCAGAATGATCAATGTGCAGAGTCCCAAGAAAAATAAAGACAGCTATGCATAGTTCCCCACTGTTCAGGGAGCAAAAAGTTTTTGGGAAGTGAAAAGAAAACCAGTTGGGAAGACTAGCTTACAGATAGAGAAGAATAACTATGCCTATCATAAATATAAATACTTGAAGGTTAAAAAAATTTACATTTAAGCCCCAAATCACTGACAGTATCTCTAAAATTGCTGGCAATTTTATAGGATATTTTGTTTACATAGTTAAATGTTTTTCTTATTAGTTATTTTTAACATTTTCAAACATTAACAGGGCCATAACACTTCATAAATCATATGTTGGTGAAAGCACAGTATCATTGATAAACTATAATTGGTTCTCTCTTTACAGGAAAGAATAGGACATGACTACCTACCTCCCATCTAACTGGGGGAGGCCATGTGACTGTTGACTAGTTCTGGACATCAGAAATGTTCAAGATGGAGGCTGCTCTAACAGCTGGGGTCTCTAAGTAGCTACAATGAGTGGATGTGTAGAGTCTCCATTATTAATACATGATGAACATGTATCGTGAGACATAAGAAAGCCTTTGTGATTTTAAGCCATGGAGACTGCAGGGTATTTTTTAACATAATTTAGGCTATCTGAAACTGATACAGATTACCATTTAAGCTATTTATACCAGCATCAAATCATAATTATAATGATGATGACAATGAATACAATTTAACTGAATATAATAAATTAGTATTTCTTACCAGGTTTAGAAGTAAAGCCATGGTTACACTATTAATGTTAGTATCTCAGAGGATCAACCTCTTGACAGACATTTTGAGAAGAGAAGGTAATGGGAAAGTCTTGGACTAGTTGGGAATAAAAACAAATCTAAGTTTTGTCCCTACTCCCTAACTAAACTGCCATGTGGCCAAGGAAAAGTCTGAGTTTCCATAGGCCATGTTTTTCTCATCTATAAAATTATAAGATAAATTCAACACATTAAAAACTTGCCCAAGATCCCCAAGCCAGGGATCTTGTCACCCAGATTCAATTCTAAGTTGTTCTTCTCTAGAGTTTGTGCCCATTTTCCACCATAATACAATTACTTTGGTTGAATTTACAGACTTTCTCAGTGGAAATATATTTTGCTAATGTCTATAGTGGAAATAATTGATTTAACATTTGATTTTCATCCTTGTCTGGAACAAATCTCAGGTTAAAAGTTTTTCTATTCTCTCCTTTTTTTTTACATTATCTATAGACATAGCACCAAGAGAGTGGATACAACTTTTATTAATCTTCTTATCACTTTGTATACTATTCACTTCTGATGCTGGTTTTAGACAAAAAAGGCAAAAGAAGGGAGTGTATAGAACAGCTGTTATTCTGCTGTTATTTGGAATGAAGAAACATGTTTGATTTGAAGTTTTCAGTCTTTTGGGTAATAAAGAAGACAGGATTATGAAAGGGTGTAAAGGGACTATAGATTTCTCCCAATTGAAAAATGTCTTCAATTAATGTTTCTAGAGCTATAGTACTTTCTGTCATCCCTACCTATAAAATTGTTTCTAAAATATTATATTTAAAAATTTTACTCAAGAAATCTTGAAACATGTTTCTATATTACTAAAAAATATGTTTCTTAACTATTCAAGTATAAATCTATAAACTAATCCATACAATAATATTGTTTGTGAGTTTTGATAATACTAATAATAAATTCACTTCTAAAGTACTCATGGGTTTCTGGACTTATATAGACTATGAAATAATTTCTTATAAGGTAAATTATAGTTAAATTTTATACTTCCAGATAACAGTGAAGATGATTAAATAAGTAATAAAACACCTAACTCATTTTATCTTGGCTCCTTAGAAAGTAAAAATTTAAATTTTAAGAGTCCTGGAAAACATTTGGGGGGGGGGTGAGTGTATAATCTTGTGCATTTTGGTCTCACAATAGAGACACAAATTTGTTCTATCACCACAAAGGATCATCACAAGAATAGAAGAAAACTGTTCCAGCATCACAAAGGATCTTGCTCATGCTCACCTTTATATTCTCACCCCTCACCATGCTTCTGTCCCATCAATCACTAATCTGTTCCTCATCACTATATTGTTGTCATTTTAAAGATGTTATATACATTGAATTACATAGTTTTCAACCTTTTGAGATTTTTTTCACTAAGCATAATGGCTTTGAAATTCATCTAAGTTGTATATACCAGCTGTTCGTTACTTTTCATTGCTGAGCTGTATTCCATTGCATGGATGGATATACCAGATTTTAACCACTCGTCCATTGAAGGGTATTTGGATTGTTTATGGGTTGTTGCTATTACAATTAAAGATCCTAAAAACATTCATGCAGAGGTTTTTGTGTGAACATAAGTTCTAATTTCTCTGGGATAAATGCCCCAGACTGTGACTGCTGGGTCATATAGTAAACATCTGTTAAGTTTCATTTTTTTTTAACTGTCAAACTGTCTTCTAGAGTAGCTATACCATTTTATATTCATACCAGCAATGTATAGAGGTCTAGCATCTCCATACCCTCACCATTTGCTTTATGACTACTTTTTTAAATTAGCTAGTCTATTAGATGTGAGGTGATATTTCATGGTGGCTTTATTTTGCGCTTACTTAATGACTAATGATGTTGAACATCTTTTTGTGTGGTTATTTTTCATTGTATCTCCTGTTTGGTGAAATGTCTGTTTATGTTTTTGCCCATTTTTCTAATTGATTGTTTTAATACTGTTGAAATTTGAGAGTTCTATATTTGCTATGTAATACTTTTGTCAAATATGTGTTTTGCAAATACTTTTTCTCTGTAGCTTGTTTTTCATCATCTTAATAGGGTTTCTCACAGCATAAAAGTTTTTAGAGTAAAATCAATTTATGAATATTTTCTTTTATGGATTGTGCTTTTGGTATCATGCCCCAAAACTTGTCTAGCCCCAAATCCTGAAGATTTTCTCCTATACTTTCTCTACAATTTTCATAGCTTTATGTTTTACACTTATACTTATGATTTACTTTCAATTAAGTTTTGTATACACTGAAAAGTTTAGATTGAGGTTAATAATTTTTTACCTATATGTCTAATTGTTCTAGCACCATTTGTTGAAAAGACAATTCTTCTATTTAATGGCTCCCTTTGTCACAATTCAGCAGTATTTTTGTATTGGATTTTCTCAGTTCCTTATTCTGCTCCATCAATCTACATGTCTATCTAAAAAGACATTTTAAAAACAAATCCATGTAGTCCCATTTATTTATTCTTATCCTTTATATCCCTTACCCTAGGGAATGTGTCAGTGAAAATATTGCTGTGTAGGATATCTGAAATTTTCCTGCCTATGTTCTCCTCTAGGACCTTTATGGTGTCAATGACTTATATATAAATCTTAAGCATCTTGAGTTTATTTTGGTGTATGGTATAATTTGGTGATCTTGTTTTTTTTTTTTTTTTTTTTGCATGTACTTGTCCAGATCTCCCAACACCACTTGTTTAACAGGGTATTTTTACTCCATTTTATGTTCCTCCACCTTTGTCAAATATTAATTGACCATAAAGTCACGAATTTATTCTGGGCTCTCTATTCTGTTCAATAGGTCTATGTTTCTGTTCTTATGCTGTTGTAATCAAATCACACTGTTTTGATTATAGTGGCCTTGCAATGTAGTTTGATATCAGGTATTGTGATCCCTCTTACTTTGTTCTTCTCAAATTAAAAAGCTTCTGCATAGCTAAAGAAAACTCATTAAAATGAAAAGGGAACCAACCATATGAGAAAACACATTTGCCAATGATACACTGGACAAGGGTTTAATCTCCAAAATATATAAAGAACCCACATGACTCCACACCAGGAAGGGAAACAACCCAATTAAAAAATGGGCTAAGGTCCCTGGCTGGTGTGGCTCAGTGCATTGAACACCAGCCTGCAAAGCAAAGGGCTGCAGCTTTGATTCCCAATCAGGGCACATCCCTGGGTTGTAGGCCTGGTCCCTAGTAGGGGAGGCGAGAGAGGCAACCGCACATTGGTGTTTCTCTCCCTTTCTCTCTCTTTCCCTTCCCCTCCATTTAAAAATAAAATAAATAAAATCTTTTTAAAAAGGAAGACAATCTGTTTTTTAAAAAAATGGGCTGAGGACCTGAGTAGACACTTCTCCAAGGAGGAAATACAGAGAGCCCAGAGACACATGAAAAAATGCTTAACATCGCTAGCCATCAGAGAGATGCAAATTAAAACCACAATGAGATAGGACTTCACACTGGTCAGAATGGCCATAATTAACAAATCAATAAACAACAACTGTAGGTGAGGTGGTGGAGAAAATGGAACCGTACTGCACTATTGGTGGGAATGCAGACTGGGGCAGCCACTGTGGAAAACAGTATGGAGTTTCCTCAGAAAACTAAAAATGGAACTGCCTTTTGACCCAGCAATTCCACTGCTGGGACTATACACTAAGAACCGTGAAACACCAATTCAAAAGAACCTATGCACCCCAATGTTCATAGCAACATTTTTTACAATAGCCAAGTCCTGGAAACAGCCTTAGTGCCCATAAATAAATGAATGGATCAAAAAACGATGGTTCATTTATACAATGGAATACTATGCAGTAGAAAGAAAGAAGGAACTCCTATCCTTTGAAACAGCATGGCTGAACTGGAGAGCATTATGCTAAGTGAAATAAGCCAGGCAGTGAAAGACAAATACCATATGATCTCACTTATAAGTGTAACCTAATCACAAAACAAACAAATGAGCAAAATAGAATCAGACACATGGAAATACAGAACGAGCCGACAGTGACCAGAGGGGAGAAGGGAGGGGGTTGACAGGGGAAGGAAGGGGAAGGTTCAAGTCAAGGAACATGAATAGAGGACTCATGGGCACAGACAGGGGGTTAGGATTGACGGTGGGATGGGGGCAGGGCAGGAGAGAGTAAAGAGAAAAATGTGGGGCAACTGTAACTGAACAACAACAATAAAAACATAATGAATAACCCCCCAAAAAGCAAACAAAAATAAATATATAAAATAGCCCTTTATTTTCATTAAAAACGCAAATCCAAAAGGTATTCTTTCCTTTAGAATAATTTCCTTCAAATTAGGCACTTGGCCTTTTGGGAAGGAAGAATGAAATCTCTGGGAGTTCTGAGCAGTTTGGTAACTCAGCTGACCAAATATACCTTCACTGTGTGAATGGTTTGATATAGCCACAGGTTTCATGATCATTACAGAGGAAGGGAAAGATCCTCTCCATAGAAAGGAACCCGCAAATTATAAATATCAAATTACTATACATTTCAGGATTTGATGCTTCATGCCAGTTTCAGAATAATGCCAAAAATTTTAAGTTATTTAAATATTTTTAAAGACTACAATAACATTTGTATATAGACACAAATACATAAGTATAGCTATTTTCTAGGGTTTTTCATTGCATTTTACACTCCAAAAATAGAAATTAAGAGGTCTGGTAACACACCAAATCCTGTTTCAAGATCTGTAGTCATTGAATATTTTGTTGGTTGCAAAATGTCTGATTGCTGCAACTTATTCCAGTTTTCAAATAAACTCAGCTGACATTTGTTTGATTAGCAAACCAAAGCAAACAAGAGTCTCGTGGGCATGAATGAGAAGTAACGAACAATGAAAAAAATCAAGATTACAGGTTAACTGCATGACATTTTCTAAGGGGGGGAGGCAGATTTAAACTATGAGAATATTTTCACTTCCTTTAGTTTGTCCGGATCTGTTTTCATCCATGATTAACACATTGGAATCTCTTTGTACTAAACAACAGCTCTTTGAGAATTAAGGTGATAATAATCTCTATGATACTCATATTAAAAATCTACAAAATAAAATTCCTCTGCAAATTAGAAATAGATGTTTTCCATAGACATTAACTCTTTCTGTTCATTCTCACTAACTCAGTTGATCATTCTGAAGAATTTTTATTCCCTCGTTCTACTTATATAGTAAGTAAAGGAGTTACTACTATATCATCCATAATTATAGCCTCGGGGGAAGACATGGATTCAAGAGAAAACATCCTCTTTTGGGTAGAGCTAGGGATAGGATGGGGAAACATGGTTAGTGCGGGCCTGGGAATCACATATTTAATCCTGAAGTGCCTATTTTAACAGGAAAGGGGAAATGAAATATATCCAAATGTCAAATTTATAGACATTCACTGTTTTTAATCCATATCATCTTCACACCTCACATTACACTGAAAAATCTTGACAACTTGAAGCTTTGATATTTTTGAATATCAAATGCCTTCACAACATCAATAAAATAATTTGGAGGTAATAATCCTTTCTACACTATCACGTATGTATCAGAGGTGTAACCGCTGCGCCCTGCTTTGCCTCTTCGGAGCTCATTTGTGGAAAGCACTTTTAAAGGGCAACCACAATGAGTCAAGCATGTTGTCTCCACAATTGCACAGCTGTGGTATCTCTGAGCACGTTTCTATTAATAACATTATGCTATTTATAAGCAGAACATTATAATTGTGTTGATTTTGTTAGGCCTTGTCATATGGCTTCTTTTAGGGTTTTTAAAAGTGAACAGCTGGTTTTCACAAACATTTATTAAATAATTATGATTTAAAATTTAGCTTCAAAATCTAAAACTTTGCTCAAGTTTTACTTGGCAACAACAGTAGGCATAAATAATTCAAGATGTGATATATGACAGGTGCAATGTTCTGATAAAATGTCCTTTTTCCTTCTACTAGGGTAGAAAATTGTTAATCCCCATAGAATACTAATCAAAGGAGTGGAGTGCTTCAAACGGTTATGTTAATGATTATTAGAATTCAGCTGCATTTGAAAAATCAGATAGAATAATGAATTAACTAAAATTAGCCTTTTAAAATGAATTAGGGCCACCAGAACAAAATTACTTCTGCCACTTTAAAACCCACTACATTTCTAAGTCTTCAATAAATACGTTCAGTTCTTTCTCCTATATTTCCTATATTGGTCTCAACCAAAATTCATCTACCTTCCCCTTCAACATCTGTTACTATTTGATTGCTCATCAGACGTCTCCCTGAATCTCATGTATAAGGTTTCAGAAGCATGGCTAAGAAAACAGGTCCTATCGAGTAATATTCAAGAATACTAATAATTAACTGGACCATCTCTTTGATTCTTTATAAATAAATAGCAATACACTTTGGTGGTTTAGGATAAACAAGTTTTTCAACTCAGTCTATTAGAACATGATAAAAATCCTACCTGCTCAACTGTGACAAAGTAAATGACTAAATTCTAGCATTGCTCTGTCATCTCCTAGCTTTATGAGACTGGGCAAGTTACAAGGAAGTTACTGGTTAAAATGAACAGATAAGTATTTGATCTGGAAGGTGAAAAAATCAACAACCATTTTAAGAAGAAGGGAGTTAAACACATATTCCAAACTTCTCAGCTCTATTGAATGGGATGAAAGTAAAGAAAGAAATATTAAAGAAATCCTTCAAGTCATCCAGGAATACCTCCTTCTTATAACTAGTTGAAGACACATTTCTAGACTTACGCAGGAAGTTTTGCACTTTATATTCCTTATAAATGAGTCATAACACCAGTTATATCACCAATTTGTGAAGATTGTTTTTTGTCAAGCAAAAACAAATGACTATATGTATTATGTATATTAAAAATGCCAAAGTATTTAGTTTTTAATGCAATTGAAAGAAACACATGAGGTAAAGTTTCTCAATCGTAAAATAAACTGTCATGTAAAAATTATTTTAAATTTGCTTTTATGTTTAAAATGTTATAACAGAAAGCAGCATAAAAAATGATTCAGTTAGTAAATTTTTTACTTAAAAAGGTAATTCACACAAAATAACATTCCACCAATTTAACGTATTAAAATAAGTTGATAAACAAAATAATGATTTTATATAAAATGGGTAAATAAAAGAAGCAATTAGTTCATATGAATAAAATAAAAACATGAAAAGGTGTTCAATCCCACTAATAATTTAAAAATGCAAATTAAAACAATAAGATTTATTTTTCATCTATAAAAATAAAGTTTGATGATATAGTGTGACAAGGATTTGGGGGAAATAAGCACTCTCACACAATGTTAATTAAAGTATAAATTACTAAAAAATTAAGAAAGAAATTTTTAAATATCTACCAAGGTAAAAAAAGAAAAAAGTACTCTTTCTGGTACATTTCCACTTTTAAAAATTCACTCTACAGAAATACCTACAAAATAATGCCAAACATGTGTGTACATAATCACTGCAGTAATGACCATAGTAAAAAAATAAAACAACCTAAATCACTATCAAGCCTGGCTAAATAAAGCTTATCCATATAACTAAATGTAACACAGTCATTAAAAGATTTAAATCTGTATAGATAACACAAAAAATGGCCCAAATATATTATTAAGTGATGCTAGGAAGTGTTTGGGGTTTTTTGCTCATTTATTTATTTCATTCATTAGATTCCTTGTGTAAATGAGATCATATGGTATTTGTCTTTCACAAACTGTATAATTACATTTTCAAATACTCAGTTTTAAGTACAGTCATCACCTGATAAAGTTTGGTGATTCTGAAGTGTTTTCTTTTTAATTTAATTTTATATTATTACCATTTTTTTTTACATTTTATTGTTTATGCTACTACAATTGTCCCTTCTTCCCCCCTACCTGGGCCTCCCCCTTCCATAATCAGTCCCCACCCCACTATCCATGTCCATGAATCTTTCTTATATGTTCTTTGACTAATCCCTTCATCTTCTTTCATTCAGTCCCCATCTCCCTCCTCCCCTCTTACAGTTGTCAGTCTATTCCATGATTCTATACCTCTGGTTCTATTTTGCTCCCTAGTTTATTTTGTTCATTAGATTCAACTTATCAGTGAGATCATATGGTATTTGTCTTTCACTGACTGGCTTATTTCACTTGCATGATAGTCTCCAGTTCCATCCAAGCTGTTGCAAAGGTTACAAGCTCCTTCTTTCTTTCTGCTGCATAGTATTCCATTGTGTAATTGTACCACAGTTTTTTAATCTACTCATATACTGATGGAACTTAGGCTGTTTCCAAAACTTGGCTATTGTAAATAGCACTGCTATGAACACAGGTGTGCATAAATTCCTTTGAATTGGTGTTTCAGGATTCTTAGGGTATATTCCCAGGAGTGGAATCACTGAGTAAAAGGGCAGTTCCATTTTTAATTTTCTGAGGAAACTCCATACTGTTTTCCACAGTGGCTGCACCAGTTTGTATTCCTACCACCTTTGTACTAGGGTTCCCTTTTCTCCACATCCCCTCCAGCACCTGTTGTTTGTTGACTTATTAATGACGGCCATTCTGACTGGTTGGAGGTGGTATCTCATTGTGGTTTTAATTTGCATCTCTCAATGGCTAGTGGTGCTGAGCATCTTTTCATATGCTTAAGGGCCCTCTCTACATCCTCCTCGGAAAGTGTCTGTTCAGGTCCTTTGCCCAGTTTTTTAATTGGATGTTTGTCTTCCTGGCGTTGAGTTGTATGAGTTCTTTATATACTTTGGAGATTAAATGCTTGTCCAATGTATTGTTGGAAATATGTTGTCCCATAAAGTCAGTTCCCTTCTCATTTGATGATGGTTTCTTTAGCCATGCAGAAGCTTTTTAGTTTGATGTAGTCCCATTTGTTAATTTTTTTCCTTTATTTCCCTTGCCCTAGGAGATATATTGGCAAAAATACTGCTATGTGAGATATCCAAAATTTTACTGTCTATTTTTTCCACTAGGATTTTCATGGTATCACAGTTTATATTTAAGCCTTTTATCCATCCTGAGTATATTCTGGTGTATGGTATAAGTTGGTGGTCTAGTTTCATTACTTTGCATGTACCAGTCCAGTTCTCCCAACACCATTTATTGAAGAGACTATTTTTATTCCATTGTATGCTCATGTCCCCTTTGTCAAATATTAATTGACCATAAAGACTTGGGCTTATTTCTGGGCTCTCTATTCTGTTCCATTGGTCTATGTGTCTGCTTTTATGCCAGTACCAGATTGTTTTGATTACAGTGGCCTTGTAGTAAAGTTTGATATTAGGTATTGTGATTCCTCCAACTTTGTTCTTCTTTCTCAAGATTGCTGAGGCTATTTGGGGTCTTTTTTAGTTCCATATAAATTTTTGGAGTCTTTGTTCTATACCTGTGAAATATGCCATTGATATTTTAATAGGAATTGCCTTGAATCTATAGATTACTTTGGGTAGTAAGGCCATTCTAATGATGTTAGTCCTTCCATTCCATGAACACAATATATGCTTCAATTTATTTGTAAAATACTTTCTTCAGTGTTCTATAGTTTTCCAAGTATAGGTCTTGAAAATTTACCTTCTTGGTTAAATTTACACCTAGGTACTTTATTTTTTGTTGTTGTTGTTGCTAGAGTAAATGGGATTTTTTCTTAGTTTCTCTTTCTGAAAGTTCATTGTTGGTGTACAAAAATGCCATCAATTTCTGACTGTTGACTTTGTATTCCCTACTTTGACAAATTGGTCAAGTTGGTTTTTGGTAGAACCTATAGGGTTTTCTGTGTATGCTATCATGTCATCTGCCAATAATGACAGTTTTACTTCCTCCTTTAAAATTTGGATGCCTTTTATTGTTTCTTCTTGTCTTATTGCTCTGACTAAGGTCAAATGAGAGTGGTGAAAGTGAACACCCTTGTCTTGTTCCTGATCTTAAGAGGAGATCAGGAATGCTTTTAGTTTTAGCACTTTGAATATGATGTTTTCATATATGGCCTTCATTATGTTGAGGTGTGCTCCCTCTAGTCCCACTTTGCTGAGTTTTTTTTTATCATAAATGGGTGCTGGATTTTATCAAATGCTTTTGCAGCATCTATTGATATGATCATGTGATTTTTGTCTTTCATTTTCTTTATATGATATATTACTTCCATTGATTTGCAAATATTCTACCATCCTTGCATCCCTGGGATGAATCCCATTTGATCATGGTGTATGATCTTTTTAGTGTATTGCTGGATCTGGTTGGCTAATTCTGTTAAGGATTTTAGTGTCTATGTTCATAAGAAGTATTGGCTTATAATTTTCTTTAATTGCTGTGTCTTTACCTGGTTTAGGAATTAGGATAATACTGGCCTCATAACAAGAGTTTGGGAATCTTCCCTCTTCTTGAACTTCTGGAACAGTTTGAGAAATACAGATGTTAAATATTCTTTGATTGTTTGGTAAAATTTGCCTGTGAAGCCATCTGGTCCAGGTCTTTTGTGTGCCGGGAGTTTTTTGATTACAGCTTCAATTTTGCTAGTTGTTATCAGTCTTTTCAGGTTTTCTGCTTCTTCTTGATTGAGATTTGGAAGAATTGTGTGTTTCTAGAAATGTATTTATTTCACCCAGTTTGTCTAATTTCTTGGCATACAGTTGTTCATAGTGATTTCTTACAGTTCTTTGTATTTCTGTGGTACCAGTTGTTACACCTTTTTCATTTATTTTGGGGGTCCTTGCTCTTTTTTTCTTGATGAATCTAGTTTAAGGTTTGTCAGTTTTGTTTATCTTTTCAGAGAACCAGATCCTGGATTCATTCGTCCTTTGAATTTTTTTTTTTTTTTTAGTCTCTATGTCATTCCATTCCATTCTAATCTTGATTATTTCCTTCTTTTTGCTCCCTCTGGTTTTTGTTTGTTGTTGTTACCAAAGTTCTTTTAAGTTTAGTTTACATTGTTATTTGAGATTTTTCTGTCTTCTTTAGGTAGGCCAGCAATGCTATGAACTTCCCTCTTAGGACTGCTTTTGCTGTGCCCCATAGATTTTGTGTTGTTGTGTCCTCATTTTCATTTGTTTCCAGATACTTTTTGATTTCTTCCTTGATCTCATTGTTAACCCATTCATTATTCAAAAACATGTTGTTCAGCCTCCATGTATTTGAATTTTTTTTTCTTGAGGTTTGTTTCTACTTTCAAGCACTTGTGATGTGAGAAGATGCTTGATATGATTTCAATTTTCTTGAATTTGTTGAGGCTTGTTTTGTGCCCTACCATTTGGTCTATTTTGAAAAACATTCCATGTGCATTTGAGAAGAATGTATATCTTGCTTTTTGGGGGGTGAAATGTTCTTTAATATCAATTAAGTCCATTTCATCTAAAGTGTTGTTTAATGCCGTAATATCCTTATTGATTTTTTGTTTGGAAGATCTATCCATTGTTGACATTGTGGTGTTAAAAATCCTCTACAATGACTGTATTGCTCTCAATTTCCTTCTTAAGATCCTCCAAGATTTTCTTTATATAGTTAGGTGCTCCTATATTGGATGCATATATATTTAGAAGGGTTATATCCTCTTTTTGACTACTCCCTTAAGCATTATGTAGTGACCTTTTTTTTGTTTGTTGTTATGTCCTTTGTTTTTAAGTCTATTTTGTCTGATATAAGTATTGTTACCCCAGCTTTTTTTTTTTATGTCCATTTTCATGGAATATTTTTTTCCATCCCTTCATTTTCAGCCTGTGTAGATCTTTTGTTCTGATGTGGGTCTCTCTATAGACAGCATATAAGCAGGTCATGATTTTTATCCATTCAGTTACTCTATGTCTTTTGACTGGAGTATTTAATCCATTTACATTTAAGGTTATTATAGATAGGAACTTACACATAGCCATTTTTCCCCTCTGTACTTCTGTTCCTCTCTCTCACCCACCCCCTCTATTTCTGTTTCTACTTAAAGCAGTCCCTTTAGCCTCTCTGGCAGCTCTGATTTGATGTACATATACTCTCTTAGCATTTTTTAAAATCTGGGAAGCTCTTTATATTTCCTTCCATTTTAAATGACAGCCTTGCTGCATAGAGTAGTCTTGGTTGTAGGTCCTTGCTTGTCATTATTTGGAATATTTAATGCCAGTCCCTTCTAGATTATGGTTTTTCTGTTAAGAAATCAGCTGATAGCCTTATTGGAGCTCCACTGTATGTTACCAGCTATTTCCCCCTTGCTGCCTTTACAATTCTCTCTTTGTCTTCAAATTTTGCCATTTTAATTGTGATGTGTTTGGAGTAGTCCTCTTTGGGTTCATCCTGATTGGGAACTTCTGTGCTTCCTGAACTTGTATGACATTTTTCTTCACCAAGTTAGGGAAGTTTTCTGTCATTATTTTTTCAAACAGGTTTACTAGCCCTTGCTCCCCTTTTTCTCCTTCTGCTATCCATATGATGCAAATATTGCTATACTTTGTGTTATCCTGATGCTTCCTTAAACTATCCTCATTCTTTTAAAGCTTTTTTTCATTTTGTTGATCTGACTGGGTGTTTTTTTCTACCTTGTCTTATAACTCACTGCTTTGATCCTCTGCTTCATCTAGCCTGCTTTAAATTCCTTCTAGTGTATTCTTCATTTCAGATATTGTATTCTTCATTTCTACCTGGTTCTCATTCATAGTTTCTATGTCCTTTTTCATACTGATGTAGTTCCCACTAAGTTTCTTGTAATTCTCACTAAGCTCTTTGAGCATCCTTATAACCATTACTTTGAACTCTTTGTCTGAAAAATTGTTTGCCTTTATTTCATTTAGTTCTTTTTCTGGAGATTCTTCCTTTTCTTTTATCTGGGGGGTTGTTTCTTTATCTCCCCATTTTAGTTGTCTCTTTGTGTTTGTTTCTAAGTATTAGATTGATCTGCTTTGACTCCCTCTCTTGAGGAGCAGCCTTATGTGGTAGAAATCCTGTGGGACCCAGTGGTATAGACACCCTGGTCTCCTGATCTAAAAAACAAGACAAGCAACCCACCAACTCCAACAGCAATATCAACTACAAAAGAGCAAAGAAGAATAAAAGTGGGAAGATAAATGGAATAGTAGAGAAAAGAGAAAAGGAAAAAGAAAATGAGAAGAGCAAAAGAAAGAAAAGTGATAATTATAGGAGAAAAGAGAATAGAACTAGTGATAAATCAAAAGAGAGAAATGGGGAGAAGGAACACAGGAAGAGAAAAATTAACAAAAATAATAAAAGGAAAGAAGGGAATGGTGGGGTAATCAAAGGTGAGAGTAAAATAAGAGGTATAAAAGAAAAAGTAGAACACCAAAAATAGAAGAAAAAGGAAAAAGTAGATATAAAAATAATGAAAAGGCTATGAAAAAGAAAAATAGTGAAAATGGTGAAAAAAACAAAATGGATTTGTCTCAGCAGAGTTTGGTTCTTGCCTTCTGATTTCTCCCTTTGGATGTTGCTCTAACATCTGAGTCTGGTGTAACCTGATGTCAGATGCTGTCCACATCTTGCCCTTGACTGCCTTATTGAACCTGCAATCAATCCATAGCTTCTGGCTGATTCCTCCAGGCTTTGCTGCTCCCAGGATTGACCAAGCTGCTCTGCAAAGCTGGCTTTTATCAGCACTGGGTCCAGAGGTGTGTCAGCAAATGTCCCATGTCACTAAAGGATCCACCCCTGCCTTTCTCTGTCTGCCAGCCTGCTGTCAATCTTACTTGCAGACCCAACTATTTCTGAGAAGGCTTCTGATGGAAACACTGGTCTGTGATTCCTGGATTTCCTGTGGCAGGTGCATTTCAAACTTCAGGGAAGATAGTGGGTATGTTCCCTCTCCCTGAGCTACTAGTCTGTCTGCAATTTTTCCCCTGTACTTGTCAGGGCAGGGCCCTAGCAGGCCTTGTGAGCCCAGTGTTTGGGTCTGTCAGATGCTGTAGGGTGTTTCTATGACTCTCCAGTGAGAGGGAATTGCCAATCTGTTTCCCAGGAAAGTGAATGGGTTGGTTGCATACTTCAGGCAGTCTCTTATATCCCCTGTCTGTTTATGTTGCTGTCTCCTTAGCAGGGGTTAAGATGCAGTATCAAAGTAAATAAATAAATAAATAAATAAATAAATAAATAAATAAATAAAACAGACTAACAAACAAACAAACAAAACCACCAAGACAGAGCCAAACTGAAAGCAGAACAAAAAAAATGCAAGGGGGCGCAAATAGGATTCCAGAGGGTGGTGAAATGGAATCCCACAGGGCAAGGTAAATGATTTTCCCCTGGGAAGGGCTAGCTTTTCTCAAGAAAGATGGCGTCTGTGGAGCCCATGTATATCTCGCCTTGAAAAATTCCACAGCCACTCTCCTGATGCCTCTTCCCAATGCCTCCCACTCTCGTTTTCCTCCAGTGCCTCCAGTCCAACTGCTTTCTTTTCACTGGAGCCCAAGGAGAGTAGCTGTGAGCACAAACCCCTTGCTTTGCCCCTTTAGGGGAAAAAAAAAAGATGGTGGGATGGTCTCCAGGAGTTTTTGTGTCTCCACAGCAGAGAAAGGCTCCATGGCCTTTCACCACTGGTTTTGCTAGTGATGGGCTGCTCTCGGCACTGCTTCTCTGTGTTTGGGAACCCAGTCTATGGTCCTAGCTTCTCTCTTCTCATGGGGAAGCTCTTACAGCTGTGCTGCCTCCTCAGCTGGCCATCTGTGCAAAGTAGGCTGGCCCCCTGAAGATGTCCCAGCCCTTTTCATGGGTCTGTGGGGGGTTTTTGGCCATCCCTGATTAAGTCTCTTTTTCAGATAGCCTTTACTTGGACTTGGGTAATTGTTCTTTTCTTTAATTTTGTTTCCAGTCTGGTTCTAGGAAAAGGTATGTGATCTATCCTCCTACTCTGCTGCCATCTTAGAGGCCCCCTAAGAAGTTACTTTCTTTTCACCCTAGTGTTTTAAATCCTTGCTACTCAAAATGTGGTCCTCAACCCAAAAATATTGGTGTGACACCACCTAGAAGATTGTTAAAATCTGACACTGTGCCTGAGGCCACTAAATGTACATTTCAACAAGATTACATGTGATTGGTATTCACAGTAAAATTCTAGAAGCAGAGGGTGACAGTCCTAGGTATGCCCACAATTCCTTGGGCATTCCTGTATCACAGAATTTATTATAGACCATCCATTTACAACTTTGTTTACTTGTCTAAATCCCCAAATTAGACTGTGAGATTGTTAAAGGCAAGTTCTAAGTTTTTTGTTGTTATTGTTCTACATCCATTGCACCTGGCACAAAATAGATTATTTCAAAATATTAATAAATGAGCAGGAATAAATAAAAAGTAAGTGCAAAATTTAGTTTATTACTTTCTATAGTAATTCAACTATATAGCAATATAGAAATATTAATTACAAATGACAGAAAAAGTAATCTTTAGAAAGTAATTTTGAAAAACCACTGTGTTTGAGCATATACATATCCTAGAAACACATTAAAAAATATATTTTATCCTCACCAAATTGTACATAAATCCAGGACTATATCTAAATCCTCTTATAATGTTTATCTTTCCTTTTAAAAAGCCCCCCACTGAAATTACCATATAGTATCACTAGTTTGGGCAAAAGCCAGCAATCAAAAAGAAGGAAAGAAATTACTTTTAGATTTCTATTGTTTTCCTGATGACACACAAATGATGCTACTGTTTATCTCTAAGACTGCAGCGCTGCTGGCTCTATGTCACTGTTTATGATAATTACTGCCTTCAGAGTTCATTCTGACCCACATCCCATTATAGGATATGACCAGGCCAGCTGAGCAGTTTCAGAAATTAGCAGCACTCATGGATGTTTACCAAATCATGGCAGCAGAAAAGTGTTTTTCTAATAGCATGAAAATTCTTTAGTATACATTTACCCTTCAACAAAAATCCTCACCTGGCTGTTTCTCGCCACTCAGCATCCTCACCTTCACGCCAGCAAATCTCATCCAGCTCTGTGAAAAGGTCATGAGGAATGTGCTCCTCATCATCATCTTCAGTTCCAAGAATAAACTGTACCCGCTGTGAAGGGGTATCTATGGAAAACCAGAGACATGAATACACATTACCAAGACTTCATGATCAAAATGTCCCGGCCTCCTCCTTCTTCACCATTCCAACACCCCTACCCTCACTACCACACTCATCTAAAGTAAACCTGGGAGTTAAAACTAAATTTAGCATTATATTAGGCCTAGCAAAATTTCATAGAATAAATAAAATAGTAAATAATGTGTAGATATTATCAAAAATAAAATCAAATGTGAATGCTATTTTGGATTATTTATAACATTCATGAAAACTACTTCTATTTCTCTCTCACACATCTCTCATCATATATGATATATGTATTTTTAAGTATCCCAAAGAGTAGGCTATGATAAAATTCACTTATACTAAAACTACACTGAATATAATTTACGAAAAAACTCCCTTGTGATGTTTCTTTGTAGTCACACCCAAGTCTCTCCCTAACCCCCAGCAACAACTGATCTGGTCTCTACTTCTTACAGCTTTTCCTTTTCCAAAATGCCATATAAATGGAAAAATATGACACATAACCTTTTGTGATTATCATTATTCACTTAGTAGAATGTCTTTAAGGTTTTGAAATTTATTTGTGTCACTGAGTGTATCAGTAGTTCATTGTTTCTACTGCTGAAGAATAGTCCATTGTGGAAACATACAGTTTGCTTATCCATCCACTTGTCGAAGGATATTTAGGTTGTTTCCAGTTTGGGGCAATTATAAATGGAACTAGTGTAAGTATTCTTCTATGGGTTTTTCAGTTAAACATAAGTCTTTATATTTCTAGGGTAAGTATATAGGAGTAGGATTGTTAGGTTCTTTCTCTCTCTTTTTTTTCTTTTTTGCTCAATCCCTCCACTCCCATCCTCACCCCACCCCCAAGCTGTCAGCCTGCTCTCCATCTGTGAGTCTGTCTTTATCTTGCTTGTTAGTTCAGTTTATATAAATAAATGTTTGTGGTAGGACCCTACCCCTACTTAACTCATTAGTCTTATTTTCTGCCACTCTATTCCCTGTTCTGTTCCCAGTATACTAGCCGCCTTTCAGATTCTTAAAAGTACCACATTTTTTCTCACTTTAGGGTCACTGTGTACACCATCTCCTCTCTATATATCGTTCAATGTCAACTTCAATGTAATACACACTTGAGCAAGCCTACCTAACCAACCTTGCAAAACACACACACAAACACACATATAAGAAAATTCATATGCAAACAATTAAATCAGGTATCTGTTATCCTAATTCATAGCATTCAATACTTCTCTTTGTCACACTTATTTCAACTGTAATTTCAAATTTCTTGTGAAATCATAACAATATATAGTAAAGAGACATATATCCATCTTCCAGAATTAGTCTTTTGGAAGAAGGTAGGGCTAAGTCCCAAGAGAGGAAACTATGCATGCAAAATTATTTTTCCTGTTATAAAGCATTTTATAAATGTTATTGATAATAATTAATGTTGATGCTAGTGGGATGGTTATAATAATAATTTAGGCCTCTCAAAACAGAGAGATTTAGTATTTGACACCCACAACTTTATACAGTGATGGAAACAAGGCGCACACTGATGGCAGCTCCTCTCTGAGAAACATTGGGAAATACTGGACATATTAGTATGAATATACCTTGCCCTATAAAAAGATGAGCAAAGAGAAAAAATGGGAGTCTATAAACATATTACAAGTCAATGGAAAGTCAAAATATCTAGATGGCCCAAGGGAAGATCATACCTCTGAAAAATATCTACATCAGGATCAAAATAAAATGTCCATAATTTGTAGGGATCCTCATTAGACTATGAAAACACAGACTCTACCAAGAAGAAAAACAAAAATGAATTAGGAAAGAACAGATGAAAATGTAAAGAAAATAAAATGAGATAAGAAAGAAATTTAAGGAAACTAAAAATGCAAGAGCAAAATCAATATCCCCAATAAAAGTAGTAAAATGCAGAACTGATGCTGCAGATAATCAAATTAATAATATAGAGAGGGTGATTTTAAGCTACAAAGGAAAATGATAAAGAGCAGATATCATAAATCCAGCAGGCAGATAATTAATTCGCAAATAAGAGACCAAAGTAAATGGAGTAGAATTAGATAAAAGAGAAAAATGTTCTCTATGTGGAAAAGTATCTGTGTAAACAGATTGAAAAGACCTTTTAATATACCCGCCATTAGGCCTATCTTAGCAAGTTTTCTTTAAAAAAAGGACACAGAAAAATATCTATAAGCACTGAAGTTCCAAAGAGAAACTCCAAAAATAAAAAGACAAAGACTACAGACTTCTCCTCAATACTTAGCAAAAACAGTTATTGGGTAAAGCAATATCTATATGGTATCACAAGTAAAATTGTTACCCCAGACTTCACATGCCATTAAATTACTTCATATCTGAGTACAGATGAATGGGGGATTGTGGGTTTGAGGGAGGTTGGGAACTGTTTAAAATACAAGAGACTCCATCCTGCTTGAAGGATGACGAGAATAATCCAGTTGGGAGGGAAAGGTCATTTAGGCTATAAATTGTATAAGTTTCCATGTGGGAGAGAATAGGAAACAAACATAATGGAAAACAAAACTCCCTTATTGCATTAAAAGGGGAAAAATGATAGTTGCTGATGTAAACATATAGGCCTGTATATTTAATAGAAGGGAAGTTGAGTGAGTTCATTCTGGTGACATATTTTCCTTCTGAGGTATAAAGCACCTGTTAAGCGATGGTGAAAAGGGGCATGCTGGACAATGGTAAAGAAAGCTGAAAACATTTTTTTTTCAAAACTCAAGGAAATGCAATAGAATTGGGAAGAGGTGTTGGAGCTCCACTTAGATCATGAGTTCAAATGGTTACATACAATCCACCCTGTTGCATGCCTGTGTCCCACAGAGCATGCCTACTTGGAGGGCAGGGAGAAAGCAGACACATGGAGGAAACCCAACATTAGTATCCATTTTTTTAAACTGAGGGCAAAGATGAATAACACTATAACAGGGGACCACAGATTTTTAGGATATTAGCAAAGGTATTACTAAAATTACCACCTACAAAATCACAGTAGGATAAGAAAATAAATAAAGATTATTACATGGATAGAAAAAAGGTAAAGAGATCAAGTAGTTGCACAAGCAAATAAGAGAAACAGAACTCGAAGAGCACGGTGAGTGCATTAGTGAGCTTAGAGGTGGAGTAATTGGGGATGGGTAAGTGAGCTGGGTGCAGTGAAGAAAGTCATAGGAGATGGGAAGGTCAAGGACTAAAAGCTTGGTTCTTGCTTACATTGTGTACCCAGGCTCTCATGGCTCTGAGAAATTGTTAACAATGGCCATTTCACTGTATGTAGATATTGTGTACCTACTTTCAAAGGAAGAGCATTCAAAATAGTAGAAAGTTTACATCCTAAAATGAAATTTGGGTAGATTAGTAATAGTGTAAGTGGAAACTTTGTAAAGCATTTCCCTCTGGATTTTCAAACTACTTAGAGCAATGACTATTATTTATATAAATTATCAAGAGTTTGTACAGCTAAGAATTTCTACTTAAGTGTATTTTCCTCAATCATAAATCCAAGACAGTTCTCACCTTCACAAAGCAAATGCATAAGATAAAAATAAAGATTAAGCTTTCTCTCTCCCTCTTCTCCCCATCTGTCCAATGTGACATATTTTAGAAAGGTTTAAACAATTTTATGACCATGAAGTATACTGTTAATTTGGATTGCACAAACAAGGACAATATTATTACAGTCACAAATGTAATAAAAACAAGGTGATTCTTACCGAAAGAAGGTGACTCCCTTCCATCATCTAATCCCGAATCTCTCTCTCTGTCTCTCTTCCTGTGTTTATGACCACGATGCCTATGACGTCGGTGGCTTTTCCTTCCTCCCAGGGGCACATGAACTCCAATAAATAGTGTCCGATGACCTGCATTAGAAGTAAAAGCACAAATTAAACTCTAAATTATTCACAGAAGATGATAATTTCCATGTTAATGGAAACTCGGTTCAATTCAATCCAGCACATAGTTTCTGTGTTTATGATAGATATAAATCTTAGGGGCTTGGTACTATATTTTGGTACTATATCTATTTAAGTATACCACAGGTTATCACAAGCATTTATAATACTAATTATTTGGTTATATATTTTATAATCATCATTAGTTTATTAACTGTCTTAATCTCTGTGTCTATTTCCCCAGTTTATAACTATACTATTGTCATTTTAAAAATTCATTCTACTTTCTACCTACCCTCAACTAACCAGTTATCTTATCAGTTCCTTTCCCTTCCCTGTTAAGTGTCTGAAATGATCAGTCTTTAATAAACCAGATTTCACCAAGGTCTCTAGTAATGCCAAGTCCTGTGGAGGGTTTTCAACTCTAATGCTCCTATCTGTGGCACCTGATATCATTGGCCACTTTCTTCTCTACGACAACTTTCTCTCGGCCCTCTTCCTTCTTCCATTGTTTTATTTATATCAGTTTCCTTTGATGTTTCTTCTTCCATTTACCCAGTCAAGGTTGGAATTCCCAGGACTCTCTCCTTGATCTCATGATTTCAACTAATAGGTAGATAGATGGATGGATAGATAGGTAGGTAAATAAATAGATAATCACATGTATTTTATATATATAACTATTTTTATATATTTTATATATACATTTACATATTTAACAATATATTAAATTTTATATACACACACACACGCGCGCGCACACCAGGCTCTGAGACCCATATCTTGGCACTTGAAACTCTCTCTCAGACTACAGACATCCTTCCCAAAGGCATGTCAAGTTCAGGATGTCCATGAAATTTATCCTTTTCTTTGTTCCCCAAGTAATAACTATCTATCACCTATCTCAGTAAATGCACTATCTGCCCAATCATCTCAAAGCCCGTCTAACTTATCACTAGATTCTCATGAATCCATCCCCTCTTCAACACCCCTAGAGCTACTGTGTTAGTTTGGACCCTGATCATTTCTCACTGAGACTATCAGAACATTCTCCTTAGCATTTTCTTCTGTAAATCTAACCTTGTACCACCTCATCTATCCTGTATACCAATGGATTTTTTCCTCAAAAATGAAAATATGACTACATTATTCTCCTGATTTAAACTCACTGGTTGCTCTCTGTTGCATATAGGATAAAAAGTTTATTACTCTATAAAGTCAACTGATATCTGACTTCTGCCTATTTCTCTGGCCAGGCTTCTAAGCACACTCTGCCAGACACTACAAGGTGGTATGTACCCCTTCATTTCTGAATTTTCCAGATTTTCTCAAATCTCTCTGCTTTTACTTAATGCTCTCTTATTCTTCCTACTGTATGAAACGCCTTTGTCTCTCCTGACTATCTAATGAGTACTTCTCTATCTCCAAACTCTCAGTTCAAGGATTTTAAAACTTTTCCACACCCCTCACTCCACATATAGTTGACCACTTTTCCCCCTTAATCGCATACCCCAAAGCACAATGACTCTTGTTTGTAATTATATACTTATAAGCAGTTTTTCTCTTGTGAATTGTCCCTGGAAAAAGCCCATGTATTTACTCACATTGTATCTTTGGTACCTGACACAGTGCCTAGCATAAAGCAAGTACCTAACAAATGTTTACTGATATGATGAACAATTTGTTGAGTGATATTATGCTAGGTATCAAGGATACAAATACAAATAAGACATTATTTTATTCTTATTTATAAGCAGTTTTCAGCTTTCCCAACTTACATAAAAGGTATGATATATTGCCCCAGGCATCCCCTGGACATATGTACCAGAATCAATAAGGAGAAGAAGAAATCCCCTCACCCAAACAGACGTGTATTAATCTATGCAGTCAACACAACTGCATATTTTCAGTAGCATCATTTTCATGTAAATTGAACAAATAATCTAAAATGTGTAAAGAAAAGCTTGAAAGAAAAATAACTTATAACATCTTAGGAAACTCAGATATTGAGACATACTGCAAATATGAATCCTTAAAATAATGCACAAACTTTGGCATCTTAATCATTAGTAACTTCAAATTTCTTGGACCATCACTACATTGCATTCCTCTACTCTAATAAATTGAAGGCTATCGATCAGGGAGAAAGATATAGAGCAAGAAAGAAGATTCAGATAGAGCCTTGCGTAAAATTAACATTTAAGGATCAGAAAAAAAGAAAGTAAAGGCTTAAAAACAATAAAAAGATGAAATCACAAACTTCCAATCACAGACATGTGAGATTACATACCTGCTTTTTATCTCTACTCTGTCTGGGAACTGTCTTTCTGACTCCAAGTAAGGAAACAATTTCTTAACAATAACATAAAGTATTAATAAATTTTATCACATTAACATCAGAAAATTTATTAAAAGAGAGTGTGGGAGCCACAAAACATGAAATCTATAAATCCTAAGAAAAAAGATGGAAACTCAATGGGGAAAATAGGCAAGAAAAAACCCTTGGACAAGCACATAACAAATGAGAAAATCCAAATGGGTAATAAATGTAGGGAATGGTGCTCAACTCAGGGAAACAGAAATTCAAACCAAAATGAGATATCTCTATATTCTTATGACCTTAGCAAAAATTGAAATGGTTGACAATCTGTGTCTTGGTGTGATGCATTCCAGTTTCTCATATAATACTAGTAGTAGTATACTATTGGAAGATCTACTTTGAGACAGTATGTCATTTTCTATCGAAGTTGAAAATAGCCATATTTTATGGCATAGCAGTTTCTCTGGACCCTAGAGAAATTCATGCAGATGTGTGTGTGTGAATACCTAAAGAAGCACTGTTTGTAAAGACAAAACACTCAAAACAAACCCAAAAATCCATTAATAAAATATGTAAATACAGTAGGTTGCATTCAAACAATGGGATATATACAGCAGTAATAAAAAAATCTACAGATATGCGCAGCAACATAGATGAATCTCACAAACACTATTGAGTTCCCTTTATTAAATATTAGAAATAAAAAAAACTATTCCAGGATGCATACACAGAAAAACATCAATAGAAAAGCCAGAATAATTGTTACCTCTGGCATAAAGGAGAGTAGGAGTTAGGATTGGGGAGAGTCACATGAGCAGCTTCTGTGATGCTAGAAATGTTCTATTTCTTGACACAAGTATTTGCTCTACAAATACTTATTAAACTTTATACATAAGCTTTCTGCACTTATCTGTATGTATGCTTCACTTCACAATTTAAAAAATTTAAAAAGAAGCCAAAGAGAGTTTCAAGAAGGGAGCAGATGCCAGTTTATATGCTATTGTATAAAGGATTCAAACAAGATTAAGACTAAAAATTAGCCATTACAGTTGAAAATTAATGTTTATCTGAAATTTCTTGACCACATTTTGAGTAGACGGGGAAATAAGTAAAAATTGAAGAAGTTTAGACAGTGAATATTCCCTACAGTTGCAACTGAAGGCTTTACAGAGAGGTGGTACTTAAGCTAAACCTTAAAGACTGCTAAGGTTTCTAACACTTACTGATTAAGATAACCATTCCCAGACAGACAAAAATAAGGGACACCATGAAACTTGCTGGCAAGTCCAAACGGCCTGGGTGGTTGGGTGCAGCAAATGTTGACTGTGTTTGTGGAATGTTAATCTGATTGGCAATAGCCAGAAGTAATATCCTAAGAATTTGCCAAATCAAGGCTAAAATAAACAATCTGAAAATATATCCAAACTTAATCAGGTGAGAAGAGGATGCCAAGAAACACAGCTGAACTGATGTCTTAAAGATAGTAAATGCAAAGTAGACCAGGCTGAAGAAATTTCTTGAGGCAGAATCTTGCAGGGCTAATTAAAAAGTCAAGACATATTTGGGTAAATAACAATGAGTGTAACTGATGGATTATATAATAAACTATGTTTACCTTTGTTACAAACTGCGGACTCTCTTCCAAAGTGGCTGTACCATTTTGCATTCCAATCAGCAATAAATGAATGTTCCTGCAGTACCACAACCTTACTCTCATTTAGTGTTGTCATTACTTTGGATTTTAGCTCTCCTAGTATGTGTGTAGTGATAACCTTATTGTTTTAATCTACAATTCCATATTTGCAAAATATGATGTTGAGCTTCCTTATATATGTTTATTTACTGCCTGCATATCTTCTTTGGTGAGATTCCTTTCAGATCTTTTCCTATTTTGTAATTGGGTTGTTTATTTTCTTTATTTTATTTTTTTAATTTAAATTATTTTATTGTTGTTCAATTAGTTTATATTTTCTTCCCACCCCTGCCCCCTACTCCAACCCACCTCCATCCCTTGCTTCCACCCTCCCCCTTGGTTTTGTCCATGTGTCCTTTATAGTAGTTTCTGAAAACCCTTCTCCCCACTGTCCCCTTCCCCCATCCCATCCCCTCTGACTATTGTTAAATTGTTCTTAACTTCAGAGACTCTGGATATATTTTGTTTGCTTTTTTCTTTTGTTGATTATGTTCCAATAAGGTGAAATCATATGGTATTTGTCCCTTACCACTTGGCTTATTTCACTTAGCATAATGCTCTCCTCCTCACACCGGTCAGAATGGCCAACATAAACAAATCAACAAACAAGTGTTGGAGAGCATGTGGAGAAAATGGAACCCTAGTGCACTGTTGGTGGGAATGCAGACCGGTGCAGCCACTGTGGAAAACAGTATGGAATTTCCTCAGAAAACTAAAAATAGAACTGCCTTTCGACCCAGCAATTCCACTGTTGGGATTATACCCTAAGAGCCCTGAAACACCAATCCAAAAGAACCTATGCACCCCAATGTTCATAGCAGCACAATTTACAATAGCCAGGTGCTGGGAGCAACCTAAGTGCTCATCAGCAAATGAGTGGATCAAAAAACTATAATACATTTACACAATGGAATTCTATGCAGCAGAGAGAAAGAAGGAGCTTATACCATTTGCAACAGCATGGATGTAACTGGATTATTTCTTATTGTTGACTTTTAAGAGGTCTTTGTATATTTTATTGATTTTTAAATTATTTTTACATTTATTTTACTTTTTATTTTATTATTTTTACTTTTTGTCTTTCTATATTTTAGATAACAGTCCATTATCAGATACATCCTTTGCAAGTATATTCTCCTAGTCTGTGGCTTGTATTTTCCTTTTCATAACTGCCTTTCACATAGTACAAGTTTTAATTTTAGAGAAGTCCAATTTAATAATTTTTCTTTTATGTTGTATGTAAAAAGTCATTTACCCAATTCAAAGTCACCTAGAATTTGTCCTCTGAAATCTACAAGTTGTATAATTTTTGTTTTTACATTTAGCTCTATGATCCACTTTGAGTTAATTATTGTAAAATGTGTAAGATCTGTCTAGATTCTAATCTCAATACCTAACTCACTTTCAGGTATTTGTCCCAATGAGTTGAAAACCAATGTCCACGCAAAACTCAGCACAAAATTGTTTATATCTATTTTATTCATAATTGTCAAAAATGGGAAATAACCAAGATATCCTTTAATAGGGAAATGAATAAACAATGGAGTATCGTTCAACAATAAAAAGGAGCTATCAACCACAAAGAGACAGAGAAAACAAAAATGCATATTGCTAAGTGAAAGAAGTCAGTGAGAAAGCTATATACAATGGGATTGCAACTACATGACATTCTGGAAAAGGTTAAAACTATAAAGATAGTTAAAAAAATAAGAGTTTGCCAGGGATTCAGGTGAGGGATTAGGGATGAATGGGTGGAACATACGGCATTATTAGAGAAGTGACGCCATCTTGTATAATACTGTAATGGTGGAAACAAAAATGAACCTCACTGTAAACTGTGGACTTTAGTTAATAATAATCTACTAATACTGGTTCACAATTTTAAGAAATGTACCTCACTAATGCAAAATATCAATAATAGGGGAAACTGCAGGGAAGGGCATAACTGTACTTTCTGCACAATCTCTGCAAACCTCAAACTGCTTTTAAAAATAAAGTCTTTTAATTAAAAAATTCCAGAGTCATAGCTACTCATAGCACTGATAGCTATAAAGAAATTTATCTTATGAGAAAGCAAAAGCATGAACAAATAAGGGAATATGTGTGTCAGTGAGTAGATTACGTGTAGATTTGAATTTCGGAAATTCAAAGGAAACAGTTGGAGACATATTTAGGTTGGCTTAAATAAAACATATTTATGTGATTCATAGTCACTTCCACATGAGTAAGTTATTGTTAGCTATCCTGGAGTAGGAATGTCTTCCAGCGATACTCCCAGTATCAATTGGGCCAAACTCACCTAATATTGTGACACAAAGTTTCGAGGATAAAGTAGAGTCACAATATCAGAGGCATCGCAATCTGGAAGCATGTGAGTAGTGGAGAAGAAGCAAGGTTTCAATAGTACAGAGCCAGAGTTACTCTCTGGAACATTCTTCCAAATTTTACAGGTCATATATGCAAGAAGTTTGATAAGCATTTCTTAAGTTTTAAGATCACCTTGTAATTTTTCATGAAATTGTAAGTAAATTGTAAAGATGAAAGAAACTTTTCTGGACTATCATGAATAAAAATAAATTTTAATTAATCATGATAAAGACTGGATTAATTTTTTATATTCTCAACAGAAAATAATATTTTAAATGTTTGATATTAGAGGTAAAAATGTAGGAGAAAAAGAATACAGATGTATGTCAGGCAGTTAATTAAAAATATCGTGTTTTTTCTCCAAATGTTATAATTTTGTACTTTTATGTTTTCAAATAAGTATTTGTTTAAATTTTTGTTCTAAATAAATATTTGTCTCTGTACCTAATTTATATTCAAGTTTTAAAACATTTTTCTATGAGAATCCAGAAAATAGCATAACCTTCAGGCCCCACAAAACCTAATTCTGCTGGTAATACCATCTGATGTGGGCAGCTCCCAATTTTGTATCTCTGACACAAGCCTTTTTTCCAAACTCCAAACCAACATATCCAACTGCTTACCTGACACAACCACAGCATATCCAAAAGACATCTTAAAATAAATATGTTCAGCACTGAACTCCTAATCTGCTGCCGTCCCAACTCCCTCCACAAAAAGCTGCTCCTCCACAATCTTGTCCATCTCGGTTGATGACAAAACATTTTTCTAGTTGCTCAGACCAAAACCTTGGAACCATAAAAGACTCCTCTTTTTTGTTAAGCCCATAACCAATCAATTGGGAAATCTGTGGGACAACTTTCAAAATACATCCAAGAATTATTCCCCTTACTATTTCACTTCACCACTCTGGTCAAGGCCACATCATACCCAAACTGTGTTATCGCAATTGCCTCCTAACAGGGCTTCTCAAGTCTATCCTTAGTCTGGGCAGTCTGTTCTAACACACAGCAGCCAATGTTGTCCCCTTAAAATGCAAGTTAGATCATGTTATTCCTCAACTAAACTTTTTGATGTCACTCCATTTCATTCAGAGCCAAGGGTTTGCTAATGCTTTACGAGGCCGTATGTGATCTGCATGCCCCACTCCTGTAGTTCCGATATCACCTCCTGACGATGTCCCCTTCACTCCCCCTCATGCCAGCCATGAGGCCTCCTTACTGTGCTCGCTGCCATCCTGGGAACTTCCCACTGTCTTGTTAAACACATTCCAGCTGGATAAATAGATCCCAAACAGTGCTTGATAGTTATTGGTGCTCAATAAATTTTTATTGAGTATATAAATCTTTGTATAAGCAGAGGTATTTTAAGTAAAAAATATAAATAACAGATATACTGTGTTATCTAGTAAATTCATTCACAAAAGTAAGAACAGAAACAAAGCTACTGGCCATAAATCTCATTGCAACAGTGTCAAAACTACCACATTTATGGTTATAAAGCCATAGAGAAAATATTTTCATGTTTCTGAATGATTAAATTATCTAAAGCAAAGAACAGTGGCATCTGGGTTAAAGGATACTCTTCAGAAGCTAAAGATGCACTGAATAGAGATCCTTAAAGAGACATAGACACATCTCCCAGATTTATGTGTCCACATTTTGAAGATAATGAAGCCCCAAAGCTACTGGTTTATACTCCAAAGGGTTTAAACTGGGGTCCTTCCCCCTTTTTCCTGAGATTGATTTATATAAGGGGGAGAATATTTCTCTCCCTCTCCCAGTAAAGGAGAAGACAGCTATACAGCAATACCTACACAAATTCCCAGGTTCATAATCTTAGAGCTCTCCTCCTGTGTGTGTCACCTCACACTGAAAGGGAAGAACAGGGCATAGAGACCAATGTGGTTATTGCTATAAGTAATAATAACAGTCTGCATCTGATCCCAAAACCTCATGTTTGCTTTCAGGACAAAATTAATATAGATACAAAAATTATCAATGGGTTTAGAGGTTTTCTACAAAGATCATATGAGATAATACAATAGACAAAAAATATTAAACATGAGGCCTATAACATAGTAGATATTCATATTTGTTAGTTCCCTTTCCCTTTCATTGTCCTCACTTTCAGTGTCTTAAATGAATACAAAGGCAAAACAAAATTTTCCTATCCTATTTCATTGTCTTCCTGATTCTTTCTATATTGACAACTTTTAAAATCCCAACCTGGCCTAAGGAACTAGAAAATGAGCCCAGATTCTGTGGAAAACAGTATTTAAATAAATAAAATTTCCAGGTTAATATTACCACAAATTTTTCCTATAATATTATATCCGAAATTGAATTTTAATTCTCATAGATATTACTTAAAAAGAAAAAACTCAAGAAACTCAGTAATAAATGTTATTATTCTGAAATGACTTGGCATTTATTAAACCTAACCTAAATTAGCTTTGAAGATTATTAGGAATAATTTTAATTTTATGATAAAGACCAAAATTTTAGTTTAAAGGGGGCATCCTTTCAAAAGGGCATTTTTAAATTAGTCAAAATGGTTAACAAATTAATTTCATATCATGTTAAAAACCCCAAAAGCAATAAAAATACAGATCATTGAGATGTGAATATATTCTGAAAATATTAGGAAGAATGGAATAGCAGTACTAAAAGTTTTTTTTTTTTAGGCATAAGCATAGAATACTAAATTTTATTCAGAATTTACCTGTATGTTAGTTGAGGGAAAATACAATTTCCCCATTAGAAAAATGAAGGGTTCATTAAAGACAACACTGCTTTTTTAGCACAAATCTTGCTAACAAGTCTTAGGTTTTGATATTTAAATTGTGTGGATATTATCTTGTTGAGAAGGTCCAGGATTACTGTAAATATTTGCATTAGATAAGAGATACCAGTACTAAAACAACTCTTGATGTGGCTGTGGTCATAGCATACTGTTTACAAAATGCAGTGAGGAAAGGCATGCATTTGGGGATGGAAATGTGATTTACTATGATTAATAATAATACTAACAAACTATTCTCTTTTATTTATCTGGCAGGGAAGGAGTCGAGCTTTCTGTTTTCTATACAATGAATACAACACAGCTGGTACATAATTAGTGAGTTGCTACAGCATTTTATTTAGTATGTGTCAATCATGGGAAAAGGTCAAATACATTAAGCTGACTGAGCATGTGATCTTTTTAATTGCATGGAGAGTCTAACAGTCAGAAAACATAACAAGGCATCATTTATCATAATATATCAAAGAACTCTAAGTCAAACACAAATTCTCACTGAGGAAAAGCAACAGAGAGAAAGAAAAGAGACCAAGAGGGTGTGAGTGACTGTGTGTATGCAAAGTGAAGACATACCATTAGGCTACTGCCCTGTTGTTTCTTGCAGTTGTTTTGCTGAATGAGAAAATCAAACACCAGCACTGGTCAGAGTCACTTGACCCTAGGGCCATATTTGCAACCAGTACAAAACAAAGGCCACATGACTGTGGCTATTCTCTATAGAAAATAGATATTTTGAAAGTGCCAGAGTTGCTCATGAAAAAGCCATAGTTTAAAAAAAAAAGTTGTTTGAGATTTGCAAGTTTAGAAGTTACTATGACATATTTTCAAAAATACTATTTCCTATAAGTTTATAAAACTGTCTTGAGCAAAATAGCAACTGTAATGCTTTGTACCTTGAGATAGCAGTGTTTACTTTTAACTTGGAACATAGTATGCCTCAACATTTCTTGAATAAATGAGTGAATCCTAACAATATGTATTTTCTAAAAAAAGGGACAGGGGAACTTGCAATTTTGATAGGTTATATGACAGGATAATGTCATGACACCTGCACTTAAAAAAGGATAACCATCCAATCACTGAGGGCTCAAATTCAAAGAGGACAGCAGCAAATAATACAAATAAAAGCAGTAAAAAAGACCTGCATTAAAGCTAATGTTATGTGGTACCAGGCTTTAAATTCTGTAGGAGTTCGTAACAGAGTGAAACCAAGGATAACCTGGGCAAGGAAGGAAAGTTTCTGGAGAACGTATGACTTGAGCTGTGCCGTAGTACATTGGTTCTGGATTAGCAGAAAAGTAGGAAATCTAGAAAAACAGGTAGTGTGGGCAAAAAGGAAAGGCTTTTAGGAGATGTTGGAGAAGGGAAAAAAGTTGACATGGGGCATGCATTTTTATGACAAAAGCATGCAATTTCACTATTATTTTAAAACACTTATGGTTTTTTTTTTGTTTTATTCTGCAAGGAAGGGGGAGAAAAGAGATGAGCATATGTCCTAGGATACTTAAAAGATAAATACAAAAGAGAAGGTGGTACTTCTCACCGCCCCCCCAACCTCATTTTAACTAAATTATGATTTCTGAACAGCCCTGCCACTTTGCTTCAGGGAAATGAGCAAAAATATAAAATTTTTCAGATTTAGTTTTGCACTGTATTAATTTGAAAGACATGCACATGCAGAAAGTGACTTATTTAGGAAATTATAGTAATGAAGGACACAAAGGCTTGCTTGGAAAAACTGAAGAGTCGTTGAGGAGGAAACAGATTTCCAAGAAGACAGTTGCAAGATTCACCTGTAAAACTGAAGGAATTAAACAAAACATCTAAAAGCAAAGATGAAAAACACTTTTCATTCCTGTATGGATGTTTGCAAATAAGAAGTAGATGCTGTGGTAGATTTTGTTTTTAATGGCCACAATATTTTTTTTGCAGTTTCTCGCATCAAGGATAGAATCTATTCTACCAACCTATAAATCTGGGCTTGGCCATGTGACCTGTTTTGACCTATGAGACATTAGCAAATATGATAGAAACAAAGGCCTGATGAGTACTTGGGCATTGGTTTTTCCCTCTGTTGCTTCTAGGAACTTTTATGTCACCATGTAATCAGGTCTATCAAATATGTCTAATTCTATTATACATAACTACCAGTAAGTATTCCCTTAGCACCTTGAACTTCCAATAAAACTTTTCAAAATTCCAATTAAAGAACTAATTATATAATCAGGTATATAATGCCTATGATAGGATCTATTGGAGGCAATATGGTCTAATTAATCTGTTTATATTTTTAGTATCTGGCATCTCAAGAGCTCAGCAAGAATTTCTTGAATAATTAATTATTAAATCTTAACCACTTTTTGCAATAGGCTGAAAAGTTTAAACATTGGCTCACAGAAAAATGGGCTTAGAGGAACAGGATTTGTATCAGCAAGTGAAATACAGATAGCATGCCTTGTGGAAAAGGGCAGTGTGGGCACACACATGGTCCAGAGACATGTGTTAGCGTACTTCATTTGTTTTCATCAGGAAGTAAACAGAATCATGTGTTATCTCCTTAAACATTCCTTGCAACAAACATGAATTCATAATGACATATATAAATTATGTTTCTTATTTTTCAGTTTTTTTACAGGAAATTTTGGATGAAAACAGTGACTTGCATGCTACTATACACATATGTAAGCTGGCACCAGTCATGTGCTGAAGCTCTTACAGAAGTCTCCAGAGTCAGGTGTGTACATCTCTTCTTAACTATGTGTTCAGTGAAAACACTTTGATGATGTGAAATCGGCTCATGAAAATTGGCAAATGCCACAAATCAAGGCTGTGTGGGGGCAGGGGATGTTGAGTGGGAGGGTAAACAGAACAACATTGCCTGGTACCTAGTGGGACTATAAAGATGAAACTTCCTAATTTTTCTTTTTCTTTCTTTCTTTTTTTAGGTTGTTGACAATTTTCTATACCTAGAGGTGATCTGATCAATTTCCCTTAATAAGGCTGACTTCAATTTCTGGAAAGATCCACTTTGCACAGTTCAGTAATTACATGGATATTGAGTAAGTACTCACCTTTGAGTGGAGAATATAAAATAATCATTTGGGGTGAGGAAAAGCATAGAGCTAAGATGTTGGAAGTGAAATTAGGGGGCATCCTCCCTCCTTCATCCATTTTAATTCTCACATTGAGTCAAGATCCAAAGAGTCTATTAGGAAGAAGAAAAGCTAAACCCAAATTCCTTTGCTTGGAGAGTTAAAGTACTAAACCATATCTGAACAGAGTACAGTGATGTAAATGAAGACAAGCAGGAATGGATAATATTCCCCTACTTCCATCCCCATCTGGAGGAAACATCACCACTGGGAAGAAAGTTTGGGCCATTTTCCAAACTCAACAGCACCCACTAGATTATAAAGGGCGTGTGCACACACACACAGCTGGCCTGTGCCCATCATGTATTTGATGCTAAAGGCCTTTCTGACAAAGTCATTTAGGTACTAAGGAACTTATCTTGAGTGGAGAAAGGGACACATGTGTGCCTTACAATAAGTGATATTAAAGGCTTGGGTCACTAAGAAGTTTAACACTTAAGGTTCAAGGTGGGTTTTGGTGTGTATGTATACAGAAGAGGGGGTAGTGTGGCTCACTGGACAACATTGTCAGATAAATTATGAAGATCAATAGCTTTAGCGGACAGGGCCTTGCACCAAATGATGGTAGGCGGTCACGTAACTCTAGTGCAATTTGCATTATCTCTACTTCTTGGATGCCACCACACTTTACCTGGTGGTGGAAGAAACTGAAAATGCACTAATAGGCTAGGCTGTCCAGTGTTAAACATTTGTTGAGATCAAATTTGAGGGGCAAATCTAGTATATAAAATCCATATTTTTATCTATTTTTCACAGCTGATTCATTGGTACCTGGGAAAGGATCTGGCACTTAATAATAGGCATACGATGGAGAGTTTGAGGAGTGAATGAATGAATGAATATGAAGTTCAATTTATTCTCACTGAGGGAAGCAACAGATTAGAGACATTAAAGTCTGATTCAACCATTTAGATGAAGTAACTCTAGGGAAGCTTGGGAGAATTCCTGAAGAAATACAATACACTTCCATAATACTACAGGCAGGTAGTACATCTGAGTCCTTACATTTTGAATGTTAACGAAATATGGCCTAATTATATATCTCAAGATGATAAAGTCAGACATAACCTTTTGATTAAAAATTTATATTAGGTGGTATTTTTTAAACCTCATCTACCTACTTTAATTTCTTTTTTCTTCAAAAAATATATAAGCCACTTGGGGAAAGACAAATACCATATGCTCTCTCTTATAAGAGGAATCTAATGAACAAAATAAACTAATGAGCAAAATAGACCCAGAGGCACAGAATCATGAAATAGACCAACAACTGTAAGAGGTGGGGACTGATTGAAAGAAGGTAAAGGTATTAGTCAAAGAACACATTTGAAGGACCCATGGACATGAACAACGGTGTGGACATGACTATGGAAGTGGGGGTGGGCTGGGTGAGGGCGGCAAAGGGGAGGAAGTGAGACAACTGTAATAGCATAAATAATAAAATATTAAAAAAAGAAAAAAGATTCAGAGTAAGTTTCTGTGGTTTTCAAGGGGCATGAATAATTTATAGGACATTTTTAAACCCTTCTTTTATACAAGGTGAACAGTCCTTTTCAAATGTAAAACTAATGAACTTTTCTTGTCAGTCAGAATTAGCAAGGATCATACATTTTAAAGCAAACTCTAAAAGTTATCTTAAAGATCATAGAATTCAGAGATGGAAAAATCTTTAGAGATCACCTAATTGCAACCTCTCATTTTAACACTGAAATAAAAAGGAGTTGAAGTGAACATTTCTAAAACTAAATATTTCTAAGTAGTCATATCCAATAGATCAGGGGTGTCCAACTCATTTTCACTGGGGGCCACATCAGCCTCACAGTTGCCTTCAAAGGGCTAAATATAATTTTAGGACAGTATAAATATAACTACTTAACAGTTAAGCAACAGCTCTGCACTGCAGGCAGGTAGAAACAAGGTGGAGGGCCGGATTCGGCCTGTGGGCCTTGTGTTTGCCACCTGTGCAATAGAGTGATTTTAAAAACTTAATAGATTTTTTCCTCATACAAAACTGTACTATTTTCATGTAACATAAAATGATAGTCTATTTCATCTTCCATATACAATCGTTCAAATACTTTAAGTTAGCAGTCGTGTTTTTGCTAACTCCTCCTTTAACTATTTTCTCAACTAATATTTGTATGAGATGACCTCTACTCTGGTCATATTCATCCTCTTCCATGTATCTACCTTAGGTTTATTCATTGTATGAAGGTCCACAGGACACATCTGGAGTCCATATGGATTCCTGCAGTACTAATAGGTGGAAGAAACATTCTGGGAAGTGAATCAACTGGGGAGAGAATGAAGAATAAGGGGGAAAAATCAGGGAGAAAAAACAACATTTAGAAGATAGTTGAAGGGTCAAGTCAAGGAACATGTATAAAGGACCGATGGACAAAGACAACCAGGATGGGGGGGATTGAAATACGGAAGGTGGGGTGGGTAGGGCAGGAGAGAGCAATGGGGGGAAAATGGGGACAACTGTAATTGAACAATAAAAAAATAAAATAAATAAATAAAAAGATAGTTGAGACTTGTCAAAGGTTTGAAGAAATTGATGGAACTTCCCACAATATGCTAATAGGAGTATATCTGAATACAATCATTCTGGAAAACAATGTAAAAAACATATCAAAATATTAACTTTATAATCATTTGAACCATTGATTCTCCTGAGAATTATATCAGGGAAATCAAGTGCACAGAGATACACATACAGTCATGTTCACAGCAGCTTTGTGTAAGAAAAATGAGAAATAGTCAAAATGTCCATTGATAAGGATTGGTTAAATAAAGCATCATACATCCATGCAATGAAATACTAAGTACAATTTAAATGGATAATATCTATATTAACATGGAAAGATGTTGAATTTTTTGAATCAAAAAAGAGTAGATTAAAAGATGAAAATGAACTATACTTCCATTTATATATGTAATCTAGTTATCATTACATGTGTTTATAACACATATAATTAAATTAATATTTTGTTTAAAATATTTATGTTATTATTATATTCAGAATATTAACAGTATTATTTCTAGCTGGTGGGATTTTGAGTTGTTTTGTTTGCCTTCCTATACATGTTTACATTGCTTGAATTTTCTAACTGAGTTAGTATTATTTTAATCACTTGTAAAGCAATGAAACTGTGAGAGGTATTTTCATTTTGGGAAAAGTGTATAAATGTCACACAGAGTAAGAGGGGCCAGTGATAAAATAGAAAATACTCAGGAAGACATGACAGAGAAATGAAGCAAAGAGGGAGAGATGAGAGAAGAGAGATCTAAAAACAAAGGTTTAGTCAAAAGTTTTAAAAGCAATAAAGAAAACTAAAAGCATTTCCCTTAAGGTCAGGAGAGAGACAGGGATGTCCACTTTCACCATTTCTATTCAATATGGTACTGGAAGTCCTAGTCACAGCAATGAGACAAGAAGAAGAAATCAAAGGCAGCCAAAGAGAAAAAAGAAGAAAGTAAAACTGTCATTATTTGCAGATGACATGGTATTGTACACAGAAAACCCTAAAGACTCCACCAAAAACTACAAGATCTAATAAGTAAATCTGGCAAAGTAGCAGGATACAAAATTAATATTCAGAGATTGGTGGCATTTTTATACATCAATAGCAAACTATCAGAAAAAGAAATTGAGAAAACAATCCCATTTATTATTGCAGCAAAAAGTAAGGTACCTAGGGTAAATTTATCTAAGGAGGTAAAAGACCTGTTCTCAGAAATTTATAAGATAATGAAGAAAGAAATTGAGGAAGATACAGATAAGTAGACTCATATAGTATGTTCATGGATAGGAAAAATTAACATCATTAAAATGTCCATACTACCTGAAGCAATGTACAGATTCAATGTAATTCTTTTAAAACGCTAATGGCATATCTCACAAATCTAGAAAAAATATTTCAAACATTTGTATGGAGCCACAAAAGACCCCAAATAGCCTCAGCAATATTAAAAAAGAAGAACAAAGGTATCAAGCTATTCTACAAGACCATAATAATCAAAACAGCGTGATATTGTCAAAAGAACAAGCATATAAATCAATGAAACCAAACAGAGAGAACAGACATAAAGCCTGTATAGTCAATTAATATTTGACAAACAAGGCAAGAACATACAGTGGGGTAAAGACAGTCTCTTCAATAAATGGTGTTGGCAAAATTGCACAGATACATGAAAAACAATGAAACTACACCAACTTACACCATACAGATACACAAGAATGAACTCAAAATGATTAAAAATTTAAATGTAAGTTGTGAAACTATAAAAATCCTAGAAGAAAACATAGACAGTAAAATTTGAAACATTTCTTGTAGCAATATTTTTGCCTATATATGTCCTGCAGCAAGTGAAACAAAGGAAAAATAAACAAATGGGACTATATCAAACTAAAAAGATTTTACGCAGCAAAAGAAACCACCAAAAAAATTAAAAGGTAACCCATTGAATGGGAGACATATTTGTGAAAGATACATCTGGTAAAGGGTTAATTTCCAATATATAAAGAATTCATCCAACTGAACATCAAGAAGACAAACAACCTAATTAAGAAATGGGCAAAGAACCTGAGTAGACACTTCTCTAAAGAGGACATACAGATGGCCAACAGACATATGAAAAGATGCTCATCACTAGCCATCAGAGAGATGCAAATTAAAACCAAAATGAGATATCACTTCACACTGTCAGAATGGCCATCATTAATAAATCAACAAACAACAAGTGCTAGCGAAGACGTGGAGAAAGGGGAACCCTTCTGCACTGTTGGTGGGAATGCAGACTGGTGCAGCCACTGTGGAAAAGAGTATCAAGCTTCCTCAACAAACTAAAAATGGAACTGTCTTTTGACCCAGTAATCCCACTTCTGGGAATATAGCCAAAGAAATCCTTAACACTAATTGAAAAGAATATATGCACCCCTATGTTCACTGCAGTGTTATTTACAATAGCCAAGATTTGGAAGCAGCCCTAGTGCCCATCAGTAGATAAGTGGATTTTAAAAAAAGCTGTGTTTACATGTAAATTGAGCTTTGCAAATTGTTTTTCCTATGACAGTATGTGATGTTTTCATTTAAAATGGAATTCCACGGTATTAAAAAATTTAGAAAAAATGTTTTGTTAAAAAGTTATCCATGTTCTATTATACATCATATTTAACTGTCACTGCTATTAAAATAAAAGGAAAAGAAAAAGGAAAGCTGTGGTACATTTACACAACAGAATATTACTCGGCTGTAAAAAAATAAAAGAGAAATCTTAACCTTTTGCAATAGCATGGATGAACCTGGAGATTATTACACTAAGTGAAATAAGCCAGTCAAATAAAGGCAAACACCATATGATCTCATTTATATGTGGAATCTAATGAACAAAATAAACTGACAAACAAAACAGAAACTGAGGCATAGATACAGGGGACAGACTGATAGCTATGAGAGGGGAGGGTGGTTGGGGGCCAGAAGAAAGGTGAGGGGATTAAGCAAAAAAAAAAAAACCTATATATGACACACAGACACAGACAACCATGTAGTGATAACCAGAGGGAAAGGTGGGCAAAGGAGGGATAAATTGGGACAAAAAAAGAATTTGCTTTGGGCCACAGGTACATGATGCAGGGAGTACGCAGATGATGGTGTTTCATTGAGTTATACACTTGAAACTTGTACAGTTCTGTAAACCAATGTCCCACTAATAAAGTCAATAAAAAAAGGTATGACAAAAAAATAAAAAGCAAAACAGAACTCAAAATGGTGAGGACAGAGAGCCACTGTAGTTGATAATAAAGAGTACTTTTTAAAAATAATGAAGTAGGATGCAGACTAATCAACCTGAAGAGAAAATTAAAGTGAGAGAGCAGGAGAGAAATAAGCCATTTACATAAGTTAATATCTCAACTACTAAAGACAACTTTCATTTTCATGATTAATATTGTTATTAACTGTGTTGGTATTGCTGGCACTATTGTTTTGTATTAATCACTGAGATGTCATAAAATACTTTCCTGCTATACTATCATCTAAAATCATGGCAATTTATCATTATAAGAAAAAACTGAGTTATACAGAGAAAAAAATAGGCATAATTCTAAATTATCTAGAAATTAGAAATCTTTTGTTAATAAGACTGTACTGATTTTATTACAGATGCTTCCAAGGTAATTTAAAAGAAACTTTTTTAAATTTTATTTTTTTTAACATTTTATTTATTTATCTTTAGAGGGGAAGGGAAGGAGAGAGAGAGAGAAATATCAATGTATGGTTGCCTCTTGTGCATCCCTTGCCAGGAACTGGCCTGCAACCCAGGCATGTGCCCTGACTGGGAATTGAACTGCAATCCTTTGGTTCACAGGCCCGCGCTCAATCCACTGAGCTACACCAGCCAGGGCCTAAAAGAAATTTTTAAAGTAGTCAAAAAGAATTTTCATATCTTCCTGTAGCAAGAACAAACAAAATTTTAATTTACCAGCAGAAAATTAAAATTTCACCTTCCCCTCATTAGGATTTCAATCATTTTGGTTTCCTTTATTATCTTCCCACCTGAAGCTCATTAACGGGTAGAAATGATAGATAAAGAAAGGAAAGAAAATCAGACTTTTTTTCATTATGTCATTAGCAGTTTTGATGTACTGAGGCAGTAGGGATGACTAGGTAAACAGAAAAGGACAGATAGAATGGGGGGGTAAGCAAAGTTACTGAGAGAAAATACAAGAGAGCATTCAACAAAGCAATCTCAGAATACTCATACCCAAAATGGAATCAATTCTATTAAGCTTCCAGTAATAACTGGAACCTTAATATATGCCTGCTAAAATTACAGGCACATATTATCTAAAAAATCAAGCACATTACCTGTTTTGATTATTTAATACATATTCACTATTATCAGTATTTATATCCATTGATAATTTTAAATGTAAACATTTATGTGCAAAGTGGCCAATGTGATTTATTTCTAGTGATTTATTTCAAATGCTCTATTGATAGCTCTAGTATCTAAATCTCCTTAGAGAATGAAGAACATAAAGCAGTGGTTGTATCCCATTAGCACTTAATCAATATTGGTGGATGATGATAGCTTCAAGAGAAAAGTCCTAATTGATAGGCTGTCTACTCCTGCTTATATTGTGAGAAGATACACTTTGGACATTGCAATGATTGTGGTCAGAAAAAACTTTAGTTCTCTTAAATGCTGAGAAATGAATTGAGTGAAATGAAGAAAGTAGGAGGCTGTTAACATTCATAAATCAAAATTATATTTTATGATTGTTTTGTGCTAGGTGCTTTAATTATATTATCTCTGGACTTCGGGTCCATTTACATTAAGTGGTCCAAAAAGAAAATAAACTAGTAAACCAACTATTTTTTCCTCAAGTGGAATGAGCAAAAAAATATGAAGATGGGGCATAAATTTCTCTGTTAAATCCTTGGCTTTAAAATAATTTAATATCTTCTAAAAGCAATTATGATATAGAAAATGTCATTTTTATTTAATATGTAGACCTAGATTTAAAAATTAGTTTAAGTTTTCCACTAAAGTTTTAAATTTATGAATTCTTAAATAACATATTAAAATGTAACTAGATTTATTTACCCTGATACAGTGAAACATAATTAGAAACTACTGTATTTACATGTTGTTTGAAAGGTAATTAAATATTTGATGAGTGTTAATTATGCACCTAATTACATTTTATACACTTAATTTATTACATGATTAGTTACATATTATTGAATTATATATAAATGAAATTCAATACAACACATTTGTAGCACCTACCTAGTTTAAGAGAAAGTGCTGGACATCATGAGAGAATGTAATTATGTGTAAGGTGAAGATTTGTCCCTCAACAAGCTTATAATCAAATAAGAAAAATAACAAATATATATAACACAAGGAAATGTATAAATGCAGAAAGAGAAGTTGGGAGGAGGAAGATGATTATTCTGCCAGGAGGGATCAGGTAATTTGACTATCTGGGGAGAATTGCCATTCTAATTCTGTGTGGAGGAAAATCACTAATAAATGGAGATGAGAAGGCACCACTTTGGTATGGGGCAATCTAAAAGTTTTTGAACAGAAAGTCTTTAATAATTTTCCTGAGGTTTTACTGCCTTTTCTATGTTCTCAGATTATAAAAAAAAAATGTTAGGCATTGTAAAATGAAAAGTAATAGTCACTAAATAGGTTCTTTATATATCAATGATATGGGGGGAAATGAACCTGTGGAGAGAACATGAGCTGTAATAAGTGTAATGTTAAGCAACAAAGAAATATGAAGAGTACAAGTGTAGGCATTCTGTACCATGTACAGAAATTAATTCAAAATGAATCAAAGACCTAAATATTAAGTCCAAAAACTGTAAATTGGAAGAAAGCATTGGGGAAAACTTTATGACAATGGATTTGACAGGGATTTCCTAGAAACCACACAAAAAGCACGGGGAACAAAAGTGGAACTAGACAAAGTAAAAATCACTGTGTATGAATAGACACAACAGAGTGAAAATGCAAACTACAGATGGGAGAAAATATTTGTAAATCATGTATCTGATGAGAGGTTAATATCTATAATACATATACAGAACTCCTACAACTCAACAACAATAATAAACAATGAGCAAAGGACTAGAACAGAGATTTCTCCAAAGATAAAACACAAATGGCCAAAAAGCATATGAGAAGATGCTCAACATCACTAATTATTAGGAAAACGCAAATAATAACTACAATGAGATATCACTTCACACTCATTAGGAGGGCTAATATAGAAGGAAAGGAAGGAAGGAAAGGGGGGAGGGAGGAAAGGAAAGAGAGAGAGGGAAAGAAAGAAAATCGCAAGTGTTGGTGAGGATGTGGAGATACAATTCTTTTGCACTCTTGGTGGGAATGTAAAATTGTTTATCTGCTGTGGGAAACAGTAAGGCAGCTTCTCCAAAAAATAAAAATAGAATTAACCTATGATCCAGCAATCCCACTATGGGTTATATATTCAAAACAACTGAAAGCAGGATCTCTAAGACATACTTACACACCCACATTCATAATAACACTATTCACAACAGTCAAGAAATAGAAGCAGTCACATCCACCAACACGTGAATAGATAAAATATAGCATGTATATCTATGTGTATAGATATACTATATGTATATCTATACACATTATACATACACACTATATAATGTACAGTGTACATATGCTATATGTGTACACACAATATATATGGTGTATATATACACATTATATATATACTACATATATACACACAGTATATACACACACTATATATAGTGTATAGTGTATATATATTCACACTATATATTCCACACACAATGGAATATATTCAGACTTCAAAAGGAAGGAAATTGTAACACATGCTAGAACATAGATGAACTTTGACAACATTGTGCTAGGTAAAACAAGCCAGTCCCAAAAGTGAAAATATTTCATGATTCACTTATATGAAGTATGTAGAGTAGTCAGATCCATAGGAACAAACAGTAGAATTGTGGTTGCTGGCAATGTGGGGAAGGAAGAAATGGGGAGTTGTGTAGAGTTTCAGTTTTCCAAGATGAAAAAGTTCTGCAGATAGGTTACAAAACAATGTGAATATACTTAACACTGCTGAAAGAAATACTTAGAAATGGTTAAGATGGTCAATTTTATGTTATGCATTTTTACCACAATAAAAATATATTTTTTAATTTTTTGAAAAAAAAATCCAGTTGTTTGACAGTATCAGCTTGATTGGAAATTGGTCAGTCAAAATGGCTAAAATAATAGCAAATAGCATCTTTAGCTATTATTTTTCTCTTTACTATCATCTAATTATTAATAGGACACACTATTTTTAGTGACTTGTAATTTACTTTTATGCCTGCAGAAGGTATAACAGTGGTCTTATCTGAAGTGCACACATTCATTCTGAGAAAGGTTGGACCAGGATGAACAATGAAGACAGAGAATCAAGGTGAGTAAAAGTAACTGAAGTAGTACTTGGTGATTTTGGGGGGGCCCATTGGAAACTGACCCCACCTATTCATCTATCCACCCTGGAGTTTCAGGCTCAGGACAGTGTTGCACATTCTTTCATCCTTTAATCAAACTTGCTTGGAAACATACCCTGAAATGCACCCATCATATCAAGTCCTCCAACACACTTTCCACTTCTTGTTCATTTAATCAATGTAGTGAACCAGTGTGACTCTCTATAGAATATCTACTCAGTCCAAATCCCTTTGGACTCTATCATGACACAAGAAAGTAGCATTAGCACAATCCAGAAGCAAGACCATAAATATATGTTCTTGTACTTCCCAAGAGAATGTTTATTTCTGGTTCTCCTTCTTGACAGTAATTTATAAAATGCAATTGGCCCTGGCTGGTATAGCTCAGTGGATTGAGTGCAGGCCTGTGAAGCAAAGGGTCCTGGTTCGATTCCCAGCCAGGGCACATGCCTGGGTTGCAGGCCAGGTCCCCAGTAGGGGGCATGCAAGAGGCAACCACACATTGGTGTTTCTCTCTCTTTCTCCCTCCCTTCCCCATTCTCTAAAAATAAATAAAATCTTTTTAAAAATGCAATTGCCAGATCACAGCTGCATACCATGCACCTGAGGCCACGTTAACCTCCTCTAGCAAAGATCCTACAATTGATCCAGCAGCTGTGATTCATGCTACCATTTGGCTGCTTTTGCAATACCCCACTACCTCCTCTAAGATTTGACAAGTTTCTGTAGTGGCCAAACTGGTACATATTTTAGGTCTTTAAAAATGACACGAATCTCTGCCATTTCCCATCAGATGCAATACTGATTTTCATTTACTATCATGGCCACAGCAAGGAGTTTCAGAACCTTCTCACTCTCTGCAATATTTCTCAACCCCATAGGCTAAGAAACCAATTTTAAGGTCCTGCCAATTAACAAATATGGCTATTGGTACTGTTCAGGGGCCAGGGAAATGGTAAAAAAAAGTTAGTCAGCTTCTTCAGGGAACAGACTCTGAGCAGAGTATTCTAGGGTTTTGTGGAAGAGTGCAGTCAACAATAACATCTGTGAGGAAATACGGGCAGCAGCATTAGGTAGCAAAAAAAAAAAAAACCAATTATGGTATAATTGCAATAAAAATCCTCAATTGATTCCATAGGAGACTCTGAAGCTGAGACAACCCTTCAAAGTTGTATTAGTTTGGGGCTTTTCAACTTCACTGACCATGAATTGAATTCATTATGCCCATAGGCAAGAGGCAGCGCCCTTCAGCTAAAGGTAATTTTGGGGGGAGAATTTAAATATGAACCAACAGCAGGCAACACCCATAGCAAATGGTGAAATAAGTACCTCCATCCTTAAAAGGGGCATATTGGTGATTCATCATAACATCCACTACGAGGGTTGACAGGTTTAAAATTTTCAAAAAGATAAAAATATTGCATGGTATATCTATACAAAAAGTTATTCCTTGTTTATGTAAAATTCAAATTTAACTGAGCATTGTGTATTTTATCTGGCCACTGGATCTGCTATACATGTACTAAAGGACAAGTAGAAAAAAGAATTTCAAAGGTATTAATGCATTATTCCTTTTGTAATCTTATACTTTAGACACTACTAACCATGCAAGGATGCATTATAAAATAAAAACCAAAAATAAAAATTGGTTAATCTGAATAATTTTTGCTCTACTCAGAATCCTGAGTGATCTAATATAGGGATTCAGTGCTGCTAACTACATATTAGTATTGGGAGCAGAAGGATGTATAGAAAGAACAATATTAAGGAGAGTGGATTGTGGGAAACACATAGTACACAGTATACAGAAAAGGAAAGAATTAGGGCAGAGGCAGCAGGAAGAAAAGGAAGGGATGAGAACAGACACCCCTGAAATAGATTCAAAGAATTTACTGACTATATGATGTAGAAAAAGAGAAAGTTAACAGAATCTAGTAAAATTGTATGCTCTTGACTTTATGTAATAAGAGGAAAAGACTGAGAAAAATGATATGAGATATATGTAAAACAAATGGATAAATAGTTTTACATATAGTTTTACATAAATAGTTTTACAAATGGATAAAAAATTAGAGGGAGAAAATTATACACTTGACACATCATTCATCAGAATGTATAATATATGTGAATATTATAACATCAGAGTATTCATATGCACCAAGCTGTTGATTTTGGTCAGTTAATCATTTTCCATTAAGGATATTTCAGCTGGGACTTTATATTTTAACCACCTGGCATTTCTACAAGCTATAGTCAGGATGTTAAATCACACCAGTAATTTCATTAGCTAAGCATGTGTATATGAGATCTATCCAGAAGGTATCCAGCCATGTAATATGAAAAACAGAGACATTTATTGAAGAAGACACAAGATACAAGAAACACTGTATGTAAGACAGTGATGTCTCAGTCTCCTTCAATGTGGGCATCTTGGGACCTCACACAGTTCTCCCAGTATCTCTTCCACTGTTCAAAACACTCTGCAAAATCCTTTGTTGGAACTGCCATCAGCTGCCCCATCATATTTTCCTGTATCTCATTGGTGATCTGAAATCTCTTCCCTCTCAAAGGCTATTCTAGTCTTGAGAAAAGCCAGAAGTTGCAGGGCACCAAATCTGGGTTATAGTTGGGGCTGAGTCACCTGGGTGATTAACCAAAAAACTCCGCACAAGATGTGATGAATGAATAGGTATATTTGTGAGGAAACTGCCAATCTCCATTTGCCCATAGCTGTGGACTTCTGAATCATCCAAATAGTTTTTGCAGAGGAATGTTCAAGCTTAACACAAAATTTGATGCAAATTCATTGCTCTACTTGCTTAGTCATTTTGAATGTGATGGCCACACAGTACACATGTTCACTCAGTGGCATCTAAAGCCCCCACTGACAATTACAGTGAAGTCATCAGTGTTCACACGTGTGCATTCCAGTCCACTCTCCTTGGCTGCCAGGTTACATTGATGCCACACAACTGATCTCATTATATTAACAATGGCTGGACTTTTTCCAGACAGACCTTAAATACACAGTTCTGAAAAACAGTAATTTTCAAATTTAAAATTTTAATTGAAATGGTGGTTGCCACAGGCTGGGGCGGGGGCCAGAAATGGGGAGGTACTAGCCAAACTTGCAGTTATAAAATGAATATGTTCTAGGGATCTACTGTGCAGCATGGTGACTGCAGTAACAACACCGCATTACGTATTTTAATGTTGCTAAGAGTAGTCTTAAATGTTCACCACACATACACAAAGAAGGTGATTATGTGAGGTGATGGACGTGATGGAACTAACCTTATTGTAGTAATTATTTCTCATTACATTTGTGTGTCCCATCTTCCTATCATACACATTAAATTTATAGTTATATATCAATTATATCTCAATAAAGCTGGAAAAATTAAATTAATTAAATTTTAATTGAAAAGATTTTATGAAATGTGTTTTATCTACATTACTGAAGATGCTCTCATAAAGTAGAGCTCTGGTCTTTTATACAAAAGGAGAAACTACCACCACCATTACACATAGTAACGCTACCTTCCTAATTGGTGCAATTCCACTACCCATTTCATTTTATGCTGCCAGTTGATTTTTCCTAAGCCACGCTATCTATCACATTGTTCCTGCATTAGTTTCTGATTCAGAGCAATTCTTTGTGTGCATCACAGCAGAACCCTCCATAGTATCTTCAAATGCTCAGATGTTTACCTGTGTAGTATGGTTTGGGACAAAAAAAAATATTTAGAAAGTCAATATAAATAAGGGTTTCCCTATTTTCCTTCAAAAGTCTAAATGTAACATTACACTTGCATTCTGTGATGTTAATTTCAATCACCAGTAAGCCAAAATTATTCATTTCTGGGATTAAAATATCCACTATAGATATCAACAAGCAAAACAAAATCTGGCTTATGAATTGTGTTTTGCCGATCAGAATTCTCTTTTAATAAGCATTGTACACTGTCACCCAAAGAAAATGTATATAATTTATGTTCATATAATTAAAATGACATTATTAAATATTATTTTTGCATTATATATTTTCCATCCAAAGGGACCATTCAGGGTTTACTATAATTATTTGTAAATTATTAACTGTTAATTTCCAATTATCCACATGTGGATTTCCATCAGTCTTTCAACCCAAGATGGCATTTCCCTGGAACTGAATATATTTTTAGACTAACTTCTTAGTTTATTAGGTTTTCTTGTGTGTGTTTAGTAAATACAAGTATAGCTGAAGTCATAACACAAGCAGGAAGATAAATCTGCTGCTGATATAATGGCATTTCAAATCCAATAAATTATTATTTTATGATCCATAATCCCTTTAGGTTTTGCAAGTTTGTGCTCCCTTTGATTTGTATAATGAATATGGATAGCATAGCAAATCACACTACATACACCTAGTAAGTATAACTTTTCCGGACCTGGGTATTTTCCATGCACCAAACCAAATGTCAGGCACACAGTAGGCATAGTTGTGGAAAGTTGTCTCTAAACATTATGTTAATTCTCCCATTATTTAATTGTTGTAGCTATGGATAAAACAAAAGAACAATGAATTTAATTGTAATTTAAGTGGTTATATTAAAATTCTTAAGCGGAATAAACCCTTCTCAGCTGTGATGGATTATTAGCAGCTCTTTCTGATTAGTTTTACTTAAGACTACTTGGGTTTCATTTTTCAACCAAAACATGAAAAATACCATCTACCTTGTATCTTGCTAGTAATAATTTCTGGTTAAAAATAAAAATGAACTAATAGTGTATATACATTAAATTGTGATGTAATGATAATTGTCAATACTTATATAACTCTTAGGTACTATTCTAAGTATTTTTCCCTTAATTATTATAGAAATAATATTTTCCATTGTTATCCTTATTTTAGCAGTTGAGGAAAAGAAGGTGCAGAGAAGTTAACTAACTAGCTGAGGTTTCTGTAGCGAATAAGGCAGAACTAATATTTGAAACCAGTATAACTTGGTTTCAGAGCTACTACAAGTCCACAATGGCTCCCTGTTGAAGTATCTGACCTTCTTCTTTTGTTGCTGTTCAAGTACAGTTTTCTGCCTTTTCTCCTTCATATTGAGGACACAAACAAATGGTACCTCCAACTCTCTCCCACAGATACCTGAGTAAAACTAGAACACCAAAGTGTCTTTAACTCTTCCAGTCAGGGCCCACTCTGACAGCGTAGGCTGAGTTACGCGTCCCTGCTCTCCTATTCTCCCCTCTCGCATAGCGCCACATGTGCTAGTCTGTCGTTTTTTTCTTTTTATTCTCCAGTTGATTGTAATCCTTTGAAACAAGGAATATTGAAAGAATGGAACACAACACAGCCTGGAATGTAGCAGAACTTCAGTAAATGTCTCCTGGGTGAATGTTCTTACTGTTTTCAGGTCTGCCTATCGGCATTCCAGACTGCATCACACCCACCAACCACCACCACCATTATTCTGATATCAACATTTGCAATTCTCCACATTGTGATGAATTTCACATTTTACTTTGAAACAAAATTAGGAAGAGCTATCCAAGCAAGGAAAATATCTTACCTTCTAAATCTTCTTTCTCAAAGTGTGTTTTGAGAATAGAACGAGTTCCACCCCTATCCACAACTGCCTCTTCATCATTTCTCTGTGGGATGGGAAAAAAAGAAGACCAAATAATAGTACATACATTCTCTTAACTGCAGAAAATACACTTTCTTCAGAGATAAAAATGTTATTTACAAACTATGTTAAAGAAATAACAATATGATTAAAATTAATAAAGGTATTTTTATGGTTAGAAGCTCAAAGTATTTTCTTGTTTTCAAATTTTTTTAATTAAATTTATTGGGGGGATATTGGTTAATAAAATGTCAAGTGTACAATTCTATGATACATATGTACGATGCATTATTTGCTTACCACCTAAAGTCAAATCTCCTGTCACCATATTTGGGCCCCTTTAGCCTTTACTAATCCCCTCACCCTTCTTTCCCTCTGGTAACCCCCATACTGTTGCATATGTCTATGAAATATGCCATTGTAGAAACATGGATGGCTCCAGATAACATCATGCTAAATGAAAGAAGTCATGCAAAGGAAGTCAAAAACCATATGATTTCACTCATATTGGGGTATAAAACTAAAAGCAATACATGAACAAAGGCAAACAAAAACTCATAGACACAGACAACAGGAAAATAAACTTTTTAAAATTTTAATTGCTGTTCAAGTAGAGTTTTCTGTCTTTTACTCCCATCCCAGTCCACCCCCCAGCCCTTTCCACCTCCCTCCCATTTCCACCCCCCCCCCCACTTTTTGTCCATGTATCCTTTGTAATTGTTCCTGTAGACCTTCCCCCTTTTCCCCTGAAATTCCTTCTCCTCTCCCCTCTGGTCCCTGTCAGCCTGTTCTCTATTTCAGTGTCTTTGGTTATATTTTGCTTGTTTGTTTGTTTTCTTGTTTAGGTTCCTGTTAAAGTTGAGATCATATGGTATTTGTCTTTCACCGCCTGGCTTATTTCACTTAGCATAATGCTCTCCAGTTCCATCTACACAGTGGCAAAGGGTAGGAGCTCCTTCTTTCTTTATGCTGCATAGAATTCCATTGTGTAAATGTACCATAGTTTCTTGATCCATTCATTTACTGATGGGCACCTGGGTTGCTTCCAACACTTGGCTATTGTAAGTTGTGCTGCTGTGAACGTTGGTGTGCATAGGTTCTTTTGGATTGGTGTTTCAGGGTTCTTAGGATATAATCCTAGCAGTGGGGTTGCTGGGTCCAAAGGTAGATCCATTTTTAGTTTTCTTAGAAAATTCCATACTGTTTTCCACAGTGATTGTACCAGTCTGCAATCCCACCAACAGGGCACTAGGGTCCACTCTTATCCACAACCTCTCCAACACTTGCTGTTTGTTGCTCTGTTTATGATGGCTATTCTGAACAGTGTGAAGTGGTATGTCCTTGTGGTTTTAATTTGCATCTCTCTGATAGCTAGTGATACTGAGCATCTTTTCATGTGTCTCTGGATCCTCTGCATGTCCTCCTTGGAGAAGTGTCTGTTCAAGCCCTTTGCCCATTTTTTAATTCGGTTGCTTGTCTCCTTAGAGTCCTGTAAGTTCTTTATATATTTTGGAGATTAAACACTTGCCTGACATATCATTAGCAAATATGTTTTTCCATATAGTTCGTTCTCTTTTTACTTTAATACTGTTTTCTTTAGCAGTGCAGAAGCTTTTTATTTTTCTGAGATCCCATTTGTTTATGCTTTCCTTTATGTCCCTTGGTGTAGGGGACATACCAGTGAAAATGTTGCTGCATGAAATATGTGAGATTTTCCTCCCTATGTTCTCCTATAGGACTTTAATGGTGTCACAGCTTATATTTAAATCTTTTATCCACCTTGAGTTTATTTTTGTGTATGGTGTAAGTTGGTGCTTGAGTTTCATTTTTTTGCATGTAGCTGTCCCATTCTACCAACACCATTTGTTGAAGAGGCTATTTTTACTCCATTTTATGTTGCTGCCTCCTTTGTTGAATATTAATTGACCGTGGAGACTTGGGTTTATTTCTGGGCTCTCTGTTCTGTTCCACTGGTCCATGTGCCTGTTTTTATGCTAGTACCAAGCTGTTTTGATTACCATAGCCTTGTAATACAGTTTGGTATCAGGTAATGTGATCTCTCCTACTTTGCTCTTCTTGCTCAAAATTGCAGCAGCTATTCACAGTTATTTATGGTTCCATGTAAATTATTGAAGTGTTTGTTCTATGTCTGTGAAATATGCCATTGGTACTTTAATAGGTATTGCATTGAATCTGTAAATTGCTTTGGGTGCTATGGACATTTTGATGATATTAATTCTTCCAATCCATGAATGCGGTATATGTTTCCATTTGTTTGTGTATTTCTTGATTTCTTTCTTCAGTGTTGTGTAGCTTTCTGCATACAGGTCTTTTACCTTCTTGGTTAGGTTTATTCCTAGGTATTTTATTTTTCCTTTTGCTATATCGAATAGGATTTTTCTCTTGATTTCTGCTTCTGCTACTTCATTGTTGGTATACAAAAATGCCTTTGATTTCTGATATTGACTTTGTATCCTGCTGTTTTGCCAAATTCATTTATTAGGTCAAGCAGTTTTTTGGCCGAGTCTATAGGATTTTCTGTGTACACTATTTCTATTTACACGTCATGTGCAAACAATGACAGATTTGTTTCCTCCTTTCCAATTTTGATGCCTTTTATTTCCTTTTCTTGTCTGATTGATTTGGCTAAAACTTCCAATACTATATTGAATAGAAGTGGTGAAAGTGGACAACCTTGTCTTGTTCCTGATCTTGGTGGAAAAGATTTTAGTTTTTGCCCATTGAGTATGATGTTGGCTGTAGGTCTCTCATATATGGCCTTTATTATGTTGAGGAATGCTCCCTCTGTTCCCACTTTGCTGAGTAAATGGGTGCTTATCATAAATGGATGCTGTACCTTATCAAATGCTTTTTCCACATTTATTGATATAATCATGTGATTTTTGTCTTTGCTTTTGTTTATGTGATATATTACATTTACTGATTTGTGAATATCAAACCAACCTTGCATCCCTGGGATGAATCCAACTTGGGCATGGTGTATGATCTTTTTAATGTATTGTCGGATGTGGTTTGCCAATACTTTGTCGAGGATTTTAGCATCTATGCTCATCAGCAATACTGGCCTGAAGTTTCCTTTCTTTGTTGTGTCTTTTTCTGGTTTTGGGATTAGGATGATGCTGACTTCATAAAAAGAGTTTGGGAGTCTTCCATCATTTTGGATTTTTTGGAATAGTCTGTGAAGGATAGGGGTTAGTTCTTCCTTAAATGCTTTGTAGAATTCTCCTGTGAAACCACCTGGTTCAGGGCTTTTGTGTGTTGGGAGTTTTTTGATTACTGCTTCAATTTCATCTGCTGTTATTGGTTTGTTCAGGCTTTCTGCTTCTTCTTCATTAAGTTTTGGAAGATTATATTTTTCTAGAAACATGTCCATTTCACCTAGGTTTTCAAAATTCTTGGCATACAGTTCTTCATAGTAATTTCTTACAATCCTTTGTACTTCTGTGGTGTCAGTTGTAATCTCTCCTCTTTCATTTGATTGTGTTAATTTGGGTCTTCTCTCTTTTTTTCTTAATGAGCCTGCTTAAAGGCTTGTCAATTTTTTTTATCTTTAGAAAGAACCAGCTCCTGGATTCATTAATCCTTAGAATTGTGCTTTTAGTCTCTATGTCATTTAATTCTGCTCTGATCTTGGTTATTTCCTTCCTTCTACTTGCTCTGGGCTGTCTTCGTTGTTGTTCCTTGAATTCTTGTAGGCATAGGGTTAGGTTGTTTGTTTGCAACGTTTCTATCTTTTTTAGGTAGGCCTATATATTGCTATGAACTTCCCTCTCAGGACTGCCTTCACTGTGTCCCATAAGTTTTGGGTTGTTGTGAGTTCATTTTCATTTGTTTCCAGAAACTTTTTGATTTCTTCCCTAATTTCATTCTTGACCCATTCATTGTTTAATAGCATGCTGTTCAATCTCCATGATTTTGAGTGTTTTGGGTTTTTTCCCTTGGGGTTGGTTTCTAGTTTCAGTCCCTTGTGGTCAGAGAAAATGGTTGGTATGATTTCAATTTTCTTGAATTTGTTGAGGCTTGTTTTGTGTCCTATCATGAGGTCTATCTTTGAAAATGTTCCATGTACATTTGAAAAGAATGTGTATTTAGCTTCTTTGGAATGAAGGGCTCTATATATACCAGTTAAGTCCATTTCATCTAGGGCCTTGTTCAATGTCACAATATCTTTGTTGATTTTTTGTTTGGAAGATCTGTTCATTTTTGGCAGTGGGGTGTTAAAATCCCCTACTATAATTGTGTTGCTGTCAATATCTTTCTTGAAGTCCTGTAAGATTTTCTTTTTGTATTTAGGTGCTCCTATGTTGGGTGCATATATATTTACAATGTTTATGTCTTCTTGGTGGATTCATCCCTTGAGTATTATGTAGTGACCTTCTGGGTCTTTCTTTATGGCCCTTCTTTTGAAGTCCATTTTGTCTGATATGAGTATTGCTACCCTGGCTTTTTTTTTTTTTCCTTT